>QZLH01000312.1:40763-55303 GCA_003833135.1 Oehlia diaphana | reverse complement strand
AGTTACTCCAGTTCTATGAGCGTCTTGCCGCTCAACCAGCTTTGTATTCATTTTTTACAATTCTCATACATTATCAATTACGTAGATGATTAATAGACGAATGTATGCAAAAAAATCTTTATGATTTTTCGAGGAACGAGGAAAATTATAAAGGATGGAATCTAGGGCAAGACGGTCAGGGTATATTAGACAGTTTTTTATGCATTTTTTACGTATTTTGCCTCTTTCTTTTTCCAGTGTAGGTAGTTATCATAAATTAACAGGGGGGATAAGCAGGCAACGCTGTGGATATCGACTATTTTTCAATGACGTAGAATCATATCGACTGCGGTAGACTTCACGTACCATCAATTATGAAGAGTCCCTTGGGTATCATTTGTGATATGGCGTCACGTCTGACTATCGGGAAAAACAATGACTCCGGACTCGGAATTTTATTACAGCGAATAAAACTGCGCAATTGATATTAATAGTGTGATTTCCCGAAAATCGACGCAGTAAGTATATTTTTCTGTGCTCAATTACGAATTGGATCAGCTCACTAGGAATTTTAGGTTAGCATCATGGTTATCTTTTTTCGTCACACATTATTTTTGCCAATGGGGATATT
Organism: Oehlia diaphana; assembly: GCA_003833135.1. Classification (NCBI taxonomy): domain Eukaryota; kingdom Fungi; phylum Glomeromycota; class Glomeromycetes; order Glomerales; family Glomeraceae; genus Oehlia; species Oehlia diaphana. The sequence continues at coordinate 54,693 of QZLH01000312.1, read as the reverse complement.
TCACTCACGTGTCCTGATTATTCGTTAATTAGAGAATTGAAGATAAAAATCCCAACAAAATGAATACTCTCCTTGAAGACCCAGAAGCGTTGAACAAGCCGTATTTTAGACTGCAGTCAAAGCTCGAGCCGAAGGAACTAGCAAAAGCATCTGAAATTATCTTGGACGCAGTCAAAAGCAAACCTAAACTAACACAAGCATTCTGTTTGGAAGTAGAATTTGTTGATGGCGCTGCTCGTTTTCAAGTCTCTCTTAAACCCGAACTGTGGTACAATGTTTATCTACGCTGGAAACCAATAGAGGAGGCAACAAAGATTGCCCAACAGTATGTTACCGACACTAGAGCAGAAATCCCTTTGGAAGAGGATGGTCCTTTCGTAATAGAATATGATAAACCTGAAAAAGAACTTGCGTTCGCTCAATGCAAATTTGGCTCACAGTGCGATGACCTTAAGAAAGGAAGGTGTGGTACGTGTTATTTAGATTCATATACAAGTGTCGACGATCCTTATCCCGTATGTTGTCACAATCCAACTGAAATTACTGATAATGACCGTATCTCTTCTTTATTAGGCCGTGACCATTTCAATGTTACATGCAAGGGGAAAGTGTTAACACGGGATGGCCGTGAATCTGTCTGCAGTTATTATTTCATTGGTAGTCTGATAGTGTGGACCAGGGATAAGCATTTCATATTGTTGCGGAGAGAACCAATTCGTGGTTTATTGATGATTCCACGTCCCAGTGCGGACGCTTCCAAAAATTTCAATCACTTTGACAACGAGAAGTGGATCTTGGAACCTACCTTTTGGGAGCAGTTATTGGCTGAGAAACAACAATTGGGTTTTCATGCTATTTCTCTCAATTATGGTATATGGGAAACTGGACAAGCCCGGGACAGGTACGCTCAGAATTGCCATGCCCATGTTCATCTTCATTTCAGTGCCGATTCGTGGAAACAATTGAAAACCAAAGTTCAAGACAAGAAGATCAGAATTAAATTGAATGCACGGGACTTTCCTGAACCCAACAACATTCTTAAGAATTGCGATGAAATGGAAGGAGGAAAGCTACGCAGTTTGCAACAACATTGTACTCTGATGGCAGTTATGCAATTACCAGAAAAGATTGAAGAGAGCTTTAAAAAAACTTCAACAGAACTTGCGGCAAAGGTAGAGGAGAGCTTTAAAAAGACGACTACAGAACTTATAGTAAAAGTGGATGAGAGTTTCAAAAAAACGGCGACCGATTTTGATGCGATTTTGGTTGGAACAGAATAAAAAAACAGAAAATTAAATAGGCATTATGAGCGAATAAAATTAATAATCATCTCATTTCTGAATTCCCATTTATTTTTACCATAGTATCTTGCTTCATTGTTAAATATACATGTTGTGCAACATTATCGGTTTTTTATAAATGCGTTTTCAATGACGAGTTTCATGAATAAAAATTTACTACGGCAGACTATAATCTTTTGTTAAAATGTACTTTATTGACTTATTTACAATAAACACAAAATATTTGATGAAAATAATGGTTTATTGAATTTATGAATAACTATGTATACTCATACTGATTTTTCTTAATCCCGTTTCATCGGTGTTACCTACTGGCAGAATTTTTGAATCCAATGGAGACGTGTTGTGCGGATTTATTTTTGTTATATTTGTTCGTCTTATTCTGCATTCCTTTTTTGTTACCACTTGATTATAATGACAAGCGAACCTCCGATGAAACTATCAATTAACTAAACTTTTTTGTCAGCAGAATGTTAAAGTTTTTTTTGATGTGATGCTACTCGTATAATAAAAACGGATAGTTAATTACGAGTACGAAAATATAAGCTAGCAAGTAAAATTATTTGGTCTTTTCTGTTTTGTGTTTAGTTAAAATCACATGAGGAGTCTGCGACTCAGTTCACAAAAAATCACGTGCGCCATATATCATTCGTAGACGAATTGAAAAGTTATACTTATTGGTTTGGACGAATAAACACCACATTGAGACATATCATTTGAACCAAAAATCGTAACAGTTGCTGGTAAACCCGAAATAAACAGTCGCACGAGTTCACTCTTGATAAAATTAATAAAGCGTTTCGATCTTTACGTTAGATTGGAAACATACTACAATGATCAAGTTTAACTAACAATAGAGATACCTGGGATGTGCTATTAATTTTAGTCCAAGACTCGGATCATTTTCATTAATCTATGTCAACTATTATACGGTGGTGATCAGTCCTCCATTATTTTCCTCGTTCCTCGAAAAATCACTTCCCTTGGAAGGTCCATACATGGACTGGAGATTAATTGGTATACAATTGGTCTATTAATCCTATACGGTAAGAAATTTGCGAATCCGGATAGTACGAAGTAATGTGTTCCAGAGGAGGCTCTAGGATTAGGAACACATTTCCTAAGACCTTTGCGGGGTAGAGCGACAAGACGCTCTGTTCATAGGCTCGAAGATCAAAATTATTTGGAATGACGAATGTGTGAAAATGGCCATATTAGACTGTTTTTTATACCTAGATTACATCCTTTATAATTTTCCTCGTTCCTCGAAAAATCACTTCTTCGAAGGTCCTAATGGACTAAAGAGTTTTTGCATACATGTGTCTATTATTCATCTACGTAATTGATAATGTATGTAAAATGTAAAAAATGAATACAGAGCTGGTTGAGCGGCAAGACAGTCAAGTACGAGGTAGAACTGGAGTAACTAGGACGAAGTCCTAGAAGAGATGCACCCATTAATGGGTTTGTGATGACGAATCATTTATACGTTATGATTAATAGATCCATGGTCGCAAAAAAAATCTCTGATTTTTCGAGGAACGAGGAGGCTTTAGCCCATTCCATGAAATTATAGAGGGTGGAACCCGAAGGAAAAATTATGCTCACCACTGTATTTGCGTGATAAACTATGTCCAAACGAAACACTAGACTAACTATATTATCACACGCAACTGTTATTAATATCCAACTTCCACTTGAATAGACTAAATTCTGAACAAGGGAAAGTCGCCCAAGTTCAACTTCATTCTAAAATCATAAATGGATAAGTATACTAGAATCAGACATAGGATCTGTTATTTGGTCGGAAATTTAGCTAACAATCGTTAGCAAAGGTTTTGTCATCAGCATCAGCGAAGAAAGTCTTTAATAGTCTAGTCAAGTAAGTGAGGCTATTAATGGAGCAAATCGTTAACCATAATTCCCGGATTTGAAATAAAAAATAGCGCAGCACCTAGTTGTACTACTTGAAATAACACGTGAAAAGAATTGTCAATATTGCAACTGTGACCTATGGGTCACGGTCTTCTTGTTAGGATTTTTTCGAACTACATGGAAGAAACGTGTGATAAGATATGTCTGTGCCAAAAATTATGTAGTACATAAGGAATAATATTCTGCCGCATACTTAGCGGATAATAATCTTTGTTGGCAGTGATCGATGTTGAATCACTCGGATCTATTTCCGATTGTGATAATTGAAACTATTCGTGGTCATTATTGCTGATTATATTTTTTGTTCTAATCAAGTGCGATCACACACCAAAAGTTATTCGATCGTATAGTATCTATTAAGCTGATGACGAGTCGATCCAATATTATTCCATCATGCTAGATTAGTGGTGAGCATTATTTTTGGAAAAAGGAAAAGACGAAAATACGTAAAAATGTGCTAAAACCTGTCGAATATGGCCATTTTCCATATTGCTTCGCAATGCCTCCAGGCATTCATTATTCCAAATGATTTCTCCCTTTGGGAAGTTTCACTGGAACTATTTTGGATGTTTCATGGTTTTTATGTGAACTCATTTTTTCCGTTACCAATCAACAACTATGTGTGATACTGTAGAGATTGCGAGAACTGTAGCCAATCATTGTAACCATTTTATTGAGTTTCTAAGGTACGAATTAGTATCTCTCTGTCTCTCCGCATCCCATCATCTTTCAGTCGGAGACTGCTCAAAGAGCACAGGTAATACCTCTTCAGATGATTTGATTGAAAAAACAAGAACGTTAACACAAGACATTTATGATGGAATGATAACATGTAATAGGGAGATGGTTAAAAAAATATTCAGAAGAGGAAATCATTTATGTCAGTTACGAATCTTATTTTCAGAGAAGTTCACTTCGTAGGTTCCACCTAGGAGAAAATGGCGGCATATCTGTCACCAAAGAAAATAAACTAGTCGGGAAAAAATGGACACTCTGGACTAAAGGTAAATGGTAATCGTAGTTTATCCGGCTTCATTATACAAGACAAATTCAACATCACACGTGGTTTCCATATAAGTGGATGCTATTTATAGGTAAAATGTTGTTGCAAGTATTTTGTAGAAAAAATGTTGCTCAATGTTATCAGAACACCTTATCCCCGTGGACACGGATACTGGACACTGCGAAGCGATATTTAATAGTTTGGAACATTGCATCCCTAGTATCAGAAACAAATATATCCTACTCAGATGGTCACATTATTCGTGATCGAAATTAAGTGCCATACTTATTGAGTGAAAATATACTCATGTGTTTTCTCAGAGATGCTTTTGTTCTTGGCTTAGTCTTTTCGGATGAGTAGACGTTTCAGAGAAATCCACCGCAGTATAAGCATTATGCGGAGTAAATGCGCAGTGAATACGTCATGATTTTTTCCGGATGGTATGTAATAAATTTCCGTTTTTAGGTGTTCCGAAATGATAAACATTTTTTCCTTTGACAATAAGAAATATCGCAATGATCTCACATGAAATGATGGTTGAGTCATTTATTAGGTGTAACGATTAACAGGTTTGTTGTGAGAAAGGGTGTATTGAAATTGAATTATAAATACGTAGCTTTTATTAATTATGGGTAATCTTTACAGAATCATGGTAGATATTAATTTACTTTACCGTCTCTTTCGAGACATTGACGCAGATGCTAAGGAATCTCCAATTGATGTCAACACCAGTGATTATATTGATGACCTCAAAGAGAAAATTTACGAAGAAGTCAAAAAGAAACGTAATGATTTCTTAGACATTGAAGCAGAAGACTTAAGGTTATGGAAGGTAGAAATCAATAATAGCAGTAATGACGAATTTTCAAGTCTTGTTCTGAAAAACGATAATACGAAAAATATAACCAAGCTTCGAGGAACAATCGGAGAATTTTGGGATGATGATGAAAGGCGTCCAAAAGTAGGATGTACTCATATTATTGTTGATTCGCCACGTTTAGTCGAGAGACGAAAAATGGATAACCAGATTCAGGATCAAGGCGAAGGATTGAACTTATTAATTAGTCAGTTACGAGAAATGGGGCTACAAAATCCGGGTAGGCCAGATATTTAGATTTTACATTATGTAATAAATTCAGATATTTTTCACGTGCAATATGATAAACGTACAACTGATAATTTAATAGAACATCAAGATTTAGATAATCACGAAAATCTTCGAAAAGAAACTAAACGATTTTGTTGTGCTCTTTTAACAAATGGAGTTCCGTGGACTAGCATGGTTGCAGAAATTGGAACTAATTCCGTAAGGACGACAAATATTGATAAGCGAACATTACAGAAATTTTGTTCCGGTACAACAAAAAAACCTGATGATGAAGTCTTGCTTTTAATTAAGGCCTGGGTAATCAAACTAAGAGAGAAGGAGGAGAAAAGAAATAAACAGTAATTTAAATAATTACTACGCTATTGAAGAAAATTATAGTTAATGAATTGTCTACGCTATTATATAATGTGTTTTTTGTGTTTCATATAATGGAGTTTTAACAATGTATTAATAAAACTCAATATAGTATTTTTACTGTGTACTAGTAACGCTTGTTAATAAAAAACATATTGATGTTATGCTGTACTGTCAAAATTCATGCGATTCGACTACGCTATTTTATCGTGTGATCGCATTATCACGCAGAAAGATATATGCCATTTCTGCTGTGTTTTTTTAGATGTGCTATTTCGTAATAATGGTTAGGATATGCTATTTTTGTAACAATGAGCCTGGGTCAAGGTGTTGATGGTCAATGGTAATCTTATTCATCATGCGAGACAAATGCAACAACACATGTAGTTTCCGTATAATTAGATGCTATTTATGGGGAAAATGTAATACTACCATGTGTAGCAGTTATTCTACAGAAAAAACGTTGCTCGATGTTCTTCGAACACCTCATCCTTGTGGGACACGAATACTAGACTTGAAGGACACTGCGAAGCGATATATAAAAGTTTTGGAACATTACACCCCCAGTATCAGAAACAAAATATATCTCACTTAGATGGTTATAATAATCGTGGTCGAAATTAAGTGCCATGCTTCATCAAGAAAAATATACCTATGCCTTTTCTTAGATATGCTTTTTCGAATTATACTATGGTCAACGGAAATGATCAAGGGTGATAGTAACTGAAGAGAATTTTATTCGTTGATGAAAGGCACATAATTTTTATTCTTTTGTATGACAGATGAGGATCGTTACCAGAAAAACTAATGTTATGTAACGAGACCGTGACCCAAGGTCACAGGCTCACAGTTGCTTTATTTTATTGTGCATGTATCAGTTGTGTCACGTAGGATGAAATCTATTAAAATGGTAAACATATCCGCCGATCTGCAGAATGCATGTGATAATTTTGGCGCTACTAGATAGATGGGTTTTTATATAATATGCATTCTGCAGATCGGCGGATATGAGTACGAATTTTTTTTTGACACTCCCTTCGCAAGTAATTTTGTTTCTGCTCTACTTAACTAGTCCTTTACTATTCATATTCGTCTATTTATATTATGGAGAAAATATTGTGTACAAGATATTTCTTAACACGTTAACACTACTTCTGTACAATGTCTAATGACGAGCAATCCTACAGTTTTATTATTATTATTCAGTTATGACGTTTAGTATCTCTGATTGAATTTTTTGGAAACGAAGTATTGGAAAGCGAAGTAAGTAAATTTTAAATAGTTTCTCATGCTAAAAAAGGAGAAGTTTGTTAACCGGGTAATTGATAATCCCTAAAAGGATTTCGGTTTTTCCATCTCATGAGGCGCAATGATTGACAGAATATTAATTGGTAGTGGGGAAAATAAAAATTAGGAGTTACTCCGATAATAGAAACTGAATATAAATACGTTGTTTTATTGACCATGGGTAACATTTATAGGATAATGAAGGAAATTACCCTTACTTGTCGCCTCTTTAGAGACATTGAGGCGAACTCGGAAAAATTTGAGATAAGAGTTCTTACCAGTGAAACTATCGACAAACTTGAAGATAGAGTTTTTGCGAAACTCAAAGAAAAAAAAGGCGACACTTTTACTGATATTGAGGTGTATAACTTGAATCTCTGGAAAGTAAATATTCCTAATGATAATAAAAAAAAATTTTCAACGCTTGTTTTAAAAAATGATGACAAAGGGGATATAAAGATTCTTCGAGGGGAAATAAGTGATAATTGGGAAGAACAGCCTCCTAATGAATGCACTCATGTTATCATTGATTCCCCATATTTGACTACCCTAAGAAAACTTAAAGCTCTAACGACAGGAGATTCAGGTAGGAGTGCATCATAGTGAATAGTTTGCATTATTCACATATTAACATCTTATTTCTTATTCTGTACAACAGGCGAAAACGAAGAGAATTATGATCTAAATATCAGTAACATCGAAAATATAGGTATGTTTTTTACGGAATTCCGTCCATAGAAAGCCTTTGAGACTTTTTCGTTGTAGTATTAATATTAATTGTTTGTTAACAGATAAAAATAACAGGTCACAAAACGACGATATAAAAACAGAAATTGTTATCATTTCAGATAAGAGAAGTGGTTGTTATATTCATGAGATGATTGATGCCGAGATCATTTTTCTGGGTGATGAGTTGAGGATTGATAAAAAATATGGTGGTATACAGGTTAACATAGGATGTAAAATTATTAATATGGATAAATCGCTTAGGACATCTACTCTATCAGTTGCTCTCATTGACGACGAAAATGAAAAAACTACTTCGTAGGCTCTGCCTATAATTTCAGATTGGAAGACACCTGAAAAGTGGTTATTAACTAAGTACAAGGAGCGTGCCAACATTGATCTTAATATAGATAAAATTAAATTTAATCATTCCACTGACAACATCAAACTTGTACGTAATGGAAAACTCTTGGATCAATTCGTTCACTAGTTAAGGTTAATAATGAAAATATTGAGTAGCTCATTTTATGTTATAGTGTAAAAGTCATGGTTTAATAAAGCATATGTATATTTTTGCCGTACCTTATAGACACGACCGGCTTGTTGTGAACATAGACTGGTAAAAGATATAGGCAGAGCCTACGAAGTAGGTTTACCACATATCTTACATGGGTTTTTATGCTTTTGTTTGCCAATGTAAATGGTACCCCTCTAATCGGTGACAGCTCTTAACACATCTTTTTAATAAATCTGCACGATAAACGTTCCATATTAATATCGATACTCTTATGTGATACACAATACGTGACGATTATTAGTTGGAGAGGACACGTGATACTCTAGCGGAGCTATGAAGTAAACATTTGCTCAGAGTGTGAGCTTATCACTAGTATATAATAGTAACAGTTTATTGATAAACACATCCATTGTGTTACTCCGATCAACAGCTCGGATTTTTTGCTGAACCCTCAGAAAATCATGCCACAAAAAATTTCTATATTTAATATCATCATGCCGGAAGGGATATAATTCTTCCTGATCAGCCGTTGACGATGATTGTTTCCCTACTGGTCTTTTGTGTGTGGGAAAGGGTGAGAAAAATTGAATTATAAATTCATAGCTTTCATTATAATGGGTTTTAACAGGTACGAAAAGATGGCTGACGAACTTCCTAAAGATGTCGCAAAGTGGAGTGTAGATGATGTTGAAACATATCTGACATTTAAAATGGATGGCTTTGATGAAGATGATATCAAAGCTATCAAAGGTGGAAGAGTTAATGGAAAATGTCTCTTTCAGTTGACCGCAGGAATTCTTGTTTCGGAGGAGTTCAAAATTAAATTCACGCATGCAGTCGCAATCATGGAATTAGTTAAAGAGCTCAATGATAAACGAGGTAAGAATTTATGAAATATTCCTTATCATGGAAGAATGCGGGTTAATATGACAATTTTATTTGTTTAAAGATAAGGAAGTAGAAGAACAATTAGAATCCTTATCCCTAGATAAGACAAAAAAGACTCCAGGTATCTTTTTTTATTTTTCAAGCGCACATTCGGAACAAATCAGTAACTTTCAATTTTGGAAACAGAAATTGATGCATCTCGAAATGTTAATGCATCCAAAGATGTATTTCTATATCAGTTATTCAATGAAGGATATATCAAGCAAGGTGATCTATTGCTATATTGTAGAAATTCCAATACTCATGGCACAGTTAGTTTCGTACGTAAAATTGTAAACGTCAATGAAAACAATCAAATTATTACTTCGCTCCCTGACGATTCTCAAGAATCTTTATCAAAATCTTTAACTCAACTTGAAAAGACGGTTGTCGATGACATTAATAATGATCGTCGTTTCAATGATAATAACAAGTTAAAACCTAACAACAACCCCTTTCCATACTTTTTTGTGGGGACTTCGCTTTTTGAGTTGAGAAAGAAGTATGAAGAAAGAAATACGAAGAGTAAATAGTGTTACAGATTTTGTGATGTGAAACTGTATAGTAGTTGCTTCGGAAACCTTATAAATAATAAATTTTCGATTAATTATTTCTTGATTTAAACACGGAATCACGCTGTGATCACCGTAGGCCGAGGTAGTTCAGATGAATTTATCTCACTACATTGTGTTACTGTAGTCCGGAGCAACGATCAACAGCTCGGAATTTTTGCTGAGCTACCCCTTCGAGGCTTCGCACCACATGCATGTACTCCTGTGCGACAAAAAATGCGTCATACTACAGGGTCTGTGCAACGACTGAATTTCTCACATATAGTACCACTTGGTATTTTTTTCCCAAATAATTTTTTTTTACTCTTGTCCTCACATACGTCAATTTCCACCAATAAAATTTAACAAAAGTTACTATAAAAGTAGTTATGTCTATCACGTTATTTTGTCTTGTCAAAGGAAATACTACCGCCAATGCTTTTGCAGTTGATATTGATAGTGGAAAGGCTGTCAGCCACCTCAAGGAGGCTATAAAAGCGAAAAAACATAAAACTTTTCATGGTGTAGAGGCTGACGAACTCAGGCTATGGAAGGTAGAAATTGGTGGCGATCACCTTGACGATCCATTGAAGAATCTCACACTCAATGACAATAACGAGCTGTCGGCAATAAACGAAATTGGAGACTACTGGTCCGAGAAGCCTCCCAAGAAGCATATTCACGTCTTAGTTGAACCACCCCAATCAACTGCCACTTCAAGTCGTGAGCAGGAACTACTTGACGAACTCACCACATTACGGGCATTACTCAACAAGTCTGTCCATGGTACGTATTTTTTCAGTGGGCCCGTTACGGAAATCTTCAGGTCATGAGACTAACCTGTTATTGTATTACAGCGTTCGATGTTGTCGTGAGTCCGAAACGAACGAAGAGCTTCAAGTGGACCGTGAATATCGAACACGCAACCCTCGATGGCCTCAAAGAACACATAAGTGGAGTGCACAAGACACCAGCACTCGAGAATGATGGAGCGGAACTTAGCATGTTAAATGACAGTGGAAAATTCTCTCCTCGAAATGATCAGGGCCTTCGTGAGATGCTCCACATATTCGTATCGAAGAACAATCTCAAGTTCACCGTGTTCATTGAGACGCCATCAAAACCATTTTCAGATTGGTCGTTCCCGAAGGTGTGTCAGCTTTATGGTCTTGGTGAGTCAGACGATCCCTCATTATCAGTGTTCCCGCCTTTCACTTGTGAGTATAAAGAACTGAAAGAGGATTCTTCCAAGGCAATACTTAAACATCTTACTGCGGAGCTGAACGCCCGTCTCAAGGCTATTCCAATCAGTGGAAATGAAGCATCAAAATCGCAATATGTTTGTTCTTACCTTGTTGCCGGGATAAATCTATACGAGGGAAAGTTCGAGCTTCGACCAGAAAAAAACATCACAGGACCCAATGGTCACGGACCAGTTGATTTCGCAATAGACTTACTTCAAACTGCAAAAACCGTTGGTGTGACAGAAGTTAAGGACGAAGATATTTTCAAGGGCATTGCTCAGAATGCCGTACAGCTCGAGTCCGCATTATCAAACCGCAAACGTAAGGCAAACGAGATGGAGGAGGAAAGTGTGTTTACGGGTAAGACTTTTGGGATCATCACAGATGCAAAAGAATGGTATTTTATGGAATGTTCGCTCGATGACCAGGACAGGTTAAGATTCAAACTATCGAAGCCTGTAACTGTTGTATATGATAGTGAAAACATGGGAGGTAATGTTGAAAGAGTTCTCGGACATATTGCATGGTTATTGGAGGAGGTACAGAAACCGGATTCAGCTTCTCTAAGTGAGGAGAGGGCAATAAAAAAGCCTAGGTCATCGGGTAACCTTAAAGAAAAATCACTTCGTGAGCACAGCTCAGATACTGTAGTATAGTCTTAGGATAGAGATTTCAGCGAACAATGTTCTCCCAAATCGTGTATCAAGGGCAAAGTCCCGAACCTTTGTATTTATTTTCATCATGTATTACGGGCAAGACCCGAACTTTGTATTTATCTTTTGTATATTAATAAAAAATTACAGCGAACATGTTCTCCAAAATCATTTCGTGGAGACGGAGACTGTTCGAAGAGCCCGTGATTTTTTTTCCCGATCATGCATTTGTCATATCAGTCGGAGACTGCCCAAAGGGCACAGAAAATAAGCGGTATATTTGGGTGAAACCCACGAAGTGGCTTTAGCCTTTCTTCGAAATGGTGAAACTGACTAACTAAAGACACACTAACGAGTTTTTTTAAATAACTATTTGTCATCAGCGATCAGTTAGTGTTTAATGTAGGAATGATGTACGTTCGGAGATTAATGGAGCTTCGTAGTTGACTATTACGTTTTAGCAGCTTTACTGATCGACCGGAGGTTTAATATTGGTACTCCGTACCTGTCTATTTTGTCCTAGCAATGGCGAGATTTGCAAAGATGATCAGGGGGGTTGCGTTTACTATGATGATATCATATTTCTTTGATTGTTAGGGTTGTGATAATAAAATAATTGTGTGCTGCGCTCATCTTTGAGTGTTTATTAATAATCTATTGTCTTGATCGTCTTTATTGTCTTCTCTTTAACGTACATTAGCCCTTTGGCCTGTCTTCGTCTGATATCATATTTTAAACCTGGTTAGCTCATTCTACGTAAGAAAAAATATAAAATGTAGGCTTTGCCCAGTTTTACTAAAATAAATCGTTGCTTGATCATTTAAAATCGCTCCGCATAAAACTGTTAATAAATTTTAAATTTCAAATATTGATCTTGATTAATCTTGATCTGTTACTCCACAAATAACCTCATTATCTGTGTCTATTTTTATTTAAGGTTTGTTCGAGTTTGACTAGGAATCATTTACAGGAAATACATTAACTGAATCGATTTTCATTGCAGATGTCCTTAATCTGAGCGTCTTGCCGCTTATTATTCATAACGTATAATTAATTGTTATAGTTGACAATATTCTTTAGTAACTTTGTTACTAATCTCTCCAGTTCTAGATGGAATCTAGGGCGGTTACCTCATCTTTTTTTATCGAGAAAATCAGTATACTTATTGGGATCGCCATTATTATATATACTGTCAAACATTCGAAGAAAGGCTAAAGCCACTTCGTGGGTTTCACCCAAAAATCTCTGATTCATGTAACACTGAAATTAATAATGCGGAGATCCACAACCATTATACTGCGGAATCGCATCGATCAATGCACGTATTGAAATTTTGCCATGGAGGCGCAAAGCATTCTCAATAGAATTAATAACATCGAGCAAATCGTTAATGATCTCTATGAATGAGCGTCTTACCGCTCAACCACGCTTGTTAAATAAGGAGGTTCTAGGAACCTGGGTTCATAGAGTCTGAGACTGCCAAAAAACAAAATGAAACGGAATCGATTATTTCATCTGATAATTCTTCGTCCAATATATCATCTGAGAGTGTTTCATATGATATTTGGACTCGTTTTAAACAGATTATTGGCGGGATCATGACTGAAAAAAATTTAACATTGGATGAAGCGTGTAATAAAATAGCCGTTGAAATAAATGATTATGGTAAAGGAAATATTTGCGCACAGACCATAAAGAATTTTTATAAAACGAACAACTCTCATAGTAAAACGTTAGATAAGATTAATGTATGGGTACGAAATAATGAGTAACGGGGAAGGAACTCTCATTTTATGGGTTAGGGCTCGAGTGATTCCTCCCTTGAAACAACCTGCTACTCATTTATTTTCGTTTTATTAGTTATTCTATTTCTTGCCAATAAATAATAAAATTTACTTCGTAGGCATAGCCTATGTCCTTTTTGCGTTTATATCTATTTAATATGTATTGATCATTAACCATGTAATATAAGTTGTTTAGACCGAATTTCTTCATTTAAACATGTTATCTCGGCCTAAGAAATTACTATATTTTGTTCTTTCTACTATCTTGTGTTACTGTCATTGGACCTGATAACTTCGGAAAAAATAAATTACTATCTATGAAACAATGTGGACGTGTAATATTTTTTGATAGACATATGAAAAGTAAGAGACTTGCAAATTATGCAAATCACAGTGTGATATAACTAGGGATGGGGGTTAATTAACCACGGTTAATTAACCGTTAATTTTGTTAGTTATGATTGATTTAAAATGGTTAATTAACCGTTATTTATAATTAGCCAATCAAAATGCAGAATTTAAATCATGTGATTAAATGAT
>QZLH01000312.1:13842-37972 GCA_003833135.1 Oehlia diaphana | reverse complement strand
TTAACTTCCTTAAAATTATATATACAGGTTATTTATGGGTTAATTAACCGTTAACTAACCGTTAATTAACCGGTTAATTAACCAAATTCATAACTAACGGTTATTTTACCAACCCTACACACGGCGCATTAGGTGAACAAGAAATAATTGACAATCAATGGCGATATGTCCACAGTATTTACCATTACCCATTATTCCTATATTAGTACTTTCGTTTACCATTGTCTTATTCTGCAGAGTATACTTGTTTGTTATCTGAGGTCGTTACTTAGAATGTCTGGAATGAACAAAGGATGTCAAAGAAATGCACAATATGTTAGTGTTTCCTATTACGAAATGAGGAACTCGTCAACAATGTGTAATCAAATAGAAATCCTATAAAATCAGCAAAATCACGCAGCTGTACACTTGAGTGTCATTCAATTGGAAATCCATGCAGGTTTTTTCTCGAATACAGTTTGCACGTAATTTATTTCTTATTTTCATACGCCAAAGGCGTTGAAATGTATTATTGTTGAGAGATGATAATACACTATATACGAAAATTGCTACGTCCCTTGGAATAACTATTGCATAGGACGTTTTCTGAAGAACGGAGAAATTAGTAAAGGCTTCAAGATGTGTATAGGAAAAATCTTCATGAAACTGCCCGAAGGGGTTCTTGCCGCCTATTCCATCTACTTCGTACCCTCTGGATAGAAAACATCTACACATACAAAGTAACTACAACATATATTACATAAAGTAGCTAACGAGACAACCGTGTAAAGTAACCACTAGCGGTCACCATTTACCGTAAAAGCAATCCGTGAATTTCATCTCGACTACACGTCATTGATGAATAGTTAAATAAGTCAACGGAGGAGACCGTGAATTGGGTTCAGTATTATGCATGAAATAACTTATTGACTACAGAACCTGAAGAGCATTCCCGATTAGAATGTGTCTCATTATTTCAGACATGAAAATTTTGTTGGATAGAGAAGACATCGCAACAGCTGAATATAACCTGTTGTTTATACTAAATCGGCTACAAAATGTGGTTAATCTCTTCTGTTGTTTCTTTTGATTTCCTCTCGTGCTTATACTTCACCAATAGCAGTATCCTGAAAAAATAAGTGATCCTTCATCTCTGGTGTGTAGAAATAGGCTTCGCTAGTTCTACTGGGCTTTGCCAACTAAGTGAATATGAAAATAACTAATACTGTGTAGAAGTTCAGTAGAAGAAATTCATACGTTATTAACAAGTGCCCACATTGATGATATTTAGGTATGATGTACGACCTTATCAGTATGGTCAACTAGTCTCTTTATGCTAGTCAGCATTCCTCGGATAAGCTTCGCTCATGGCATTGTGAAGCAATGTGTTCCTAATCGTAAAGGAATTCTACATAGTATGCATAACCTAGGGCAAGACGCTCAGGTTACAGATACATACATGATAGTTTTTGTCCATTAATCATCTTCAGTATTACTAATAAATTGGTAACATGTACGCATCGACTGTGGACATATACCCATGGAACAATGTTCTCGTATACGTTTAGTCTCTTATCAATATCTAGGTTCAGTGACGTAGTGACTTGTGTCCTTTGGACTGTCTACTACTGTTTTGATTGTACCAGTAATGGATAAGCTTGAATAGATTGGCTGCGATTTCTGTAACAGAAATGGCTGCTGGATAATGCGTCATCAATATTCTTCCGCAAAAATAGAAGTCCTTTGTGTGATCTCTTCTTTCTGGTAACGACCTTTAGGGTCAAGACCCAATTCTATTTCATATCCTTTTAACTGTCTAACGAATCCACTGTTCAGATAGACTGTCCGTTTTTGATTGCATTGCTCAAAGGCGACGTCGTATGGAATTTTTGGAAATGCATTAGATACGCAATTACGATAGATGCGGACCTACTTATTCCCGCAAAACAGTGTACGAACACACATCCATCTCGATCCTTAGCTTTCTCGATAAACGCATTGCAGGTCCCAATATGTTGATAGATATCGGCAAATGGGTTATCATCTATGCATATTTTTAGGTATAAAGGGGTTTATATTCTGGATAACTTGTTAGATTCTGTCTGGATAGATGCTCAATCTCATCGTCGACTACCTTCTTTTCTTCCCAAAAGTTAGAACAGTCTCCGAGATTTATCACATGCGTAATTTTGCAAGATATCAGATGCGGTAACCAGCAAGCAGTTTCTGCGTTTCTCATGTAGAGAAAATCAGAAATGATCTCGTTAGGTGCGACGCTACGGGGAGCCATCACTTTTAGCCATCTATCTGAGAGAGCCATTTATTAAAGCCAGGGAAATTATGATGTAGTTCTAATTGCTTGCAATGGTGTGTATGTATTCAGAGCCTGTCTATGATACGCTTTCTCAATCGCATTAGTGTTGTTAGATGTATTTACTTATGGAACAAATTGAAGTACAATCTATGTAGAACAGATGTGTTGCAAGAGAAGTGGCTCTTGGCAAAGTTTTGTTTTTGATCAGGAGATGACCGAAAGCAGTAGTACAGTAGACAAGGAAATAGGTTAATCACTGTGGAACGAAGGGAGAGACACGGCTGGGCTGTACCTATTTTCTCTTTGCTCCAAGGAAGGAACGGTAATACTAGCTTTGTGATATACTTTTATCATCGTTTACTACATCTTGACGTCTTTTAATACACTTAGCTGTTGTTTTCATTTGCTGCAAAAACTGAGAACATTCCTAGTAAACAAAAATGCTTGTAATTTATTCGTAACTATATTTTGATGTAATGAATTCTGCTACTGGAAGTATAATTAATGTATATGTGCAGTGTATAGACAAATATTAATGTTGCGTAACAGAGCAAGGATTTGATTACACTTGGGTATTTGTTATGCTATACTTTATAGGGAAACATATCTCCTAAGGAGACTCTATAATTATTAATCGCATACGTAAAGTATATCCAATAGAATTCTGCAGTAAACCCTTCAGAATTTCGGATATACGGCTGGTCCATTTATTGTGCTTCAGTAGACATAGCTTCACTTGAAATATTGCCACTAAATATAACCCAGGTATACATACTGTCCACACTAGCGAGATACAAATTATAATAGCACAGTTAATACAGAACTATAAATACGAATTCTATTACACAATGAAAATGAAAATAGGGCTACAATGGTCGGCAAATCATTTACTCATTAACCGTTTCAGTGAGACTAATGTTACTAGAACAACTCAATACACGTCCTACATACGAAAGAAAAACGTCAACAGTATAATACTCTTTTCTATCCGCATTCGTAATACTAAGGATTGTGACCATAAACAAAATGCCTTGTAAGCTACCCAGACGGTAGGAAGCAGAGGTTTTAGGAGATATAGTCACAGTATCACATTTCGTCACTTGTTAACAACACAGTGAACCAAAATAGAGAGTACAATAATTTCTCATAGTATGAAAAATTAAGTGCAATGACAGAATGTAGCAACACGTGGTAAGTGCTGCAGCACAATTTCATTACAAGACCATGACCATGTGATTGTCTTAGTCCATAGGAAATAGTATTCTAGCAGAACTATACAATTCTTACTAAAACACAAGTATTCTATCTATCTCGTAGTATGTGAGATTTTGTCGTAATCAGGATGATTCACTATAAGAAAGTCAAGATAAATACGCAAAAGAGAGCCAACTATCTCGATATACTCCTGTTTCTCGCTCTCAGACATCTCCTTCCATTGATCCTTAATGCGGGAGATAATTTCCACAGTCGGTCCGCTATTGCACCCATAGTCTGTGCTAAGGAAAAATGAATCGTCCCTCGCCCATATTTTTTCTTTGTATATGTAAAGGTATTTGCCCACGACTTGTACAACCTCTTCAGGAGAAAATACGAGTGCCGCCTGAATTTTCCTTCTAATTTTGTGTAGGCTAATATCACCATTCTGCTTGTTACAAAAAGCGCTTATTAATAGTTGCAGTTTACAACAAAACTCAGAAACGATATGGGATAGGGATAATTCTAGAAGGTCAAAACTGTTAGTGGAACAAAGCGATGGTTCGTATCTTTCCTGGGATGCTCATTACGTGCGCCGGAGAGTAATCCTGCATCATACTCGAGAGTTTCTCTGTCATTGGCTTCTATGATGTGATATGCAAGCATGGGTATTCGTGCACTATTGTATACGTAATAAAATTTGAGCATAAATTCTTTTTTATTTTGATCGTAACGGCAGGGCACTGTAAGATCTTGCACGGCTCTGATTATTTTCTCGTGATGTGAAGAGCATTAACACATCATTAACGTACGAAAAAAATCGAGGCAGTAAAATACTGCTGTTTACTGAACGTAGTAGACATGGAATATCGCAACAAGTTATTGGGAAATAATTACGAGATCGTACATAAAAGAATAACAAGCTTATAGTTCACTCGACTACAGAGAACAACATCAGTGGACAACAGGTATACTGGGTAAAATGCGGGAAGTCCATTGTACGTAACATTTTCCTATGTGATTTGTATGACTCATGGCATGGTATAGTAGTGACCTTGTGAAATACTCGAAGTATGAGGTAGGTTTCCCATTTTATCCATTTTTATTGTCTGTGTATTTGTCCATGAGTGTAAGCTGCACTCTAACCGCTCACTACATTTGGTAATCATTATACATAAATAATTACTAGACATTTATTATTCTTTGAAAACGTTGTTCCTCAACTATAAACAGGACCATGTAGCCAAAAATACATATTAACTGGCTTTGATCACTACTGCACTACATTAGTACCGATTGACTTATTATATGATAAACAGGTGTAATATAATATTTTCCGATTTGTGGAAAGGTATACAACGAGTTACAGTTAGGAATACATGGTAACATTTTTATACAAACAAGCAATTAACAGGTACGAAGTGGACCATAGTGCACCCCTCCATTAGGAACAGTGGAACCCCTCCAGGCATTTCCCTCTATAATTTCCCTCATTCCTCGAAAAATCACTTCTTCTAAGGTCCTAATGGACTAGAGATTTTTTTGCAACCATTGATTTATTAATCATAACGTATAAATGGTGGTTATCGAAAACCAATTAATGGGTACATCTCTTCTCCTAGAAACCTAGGTTTCTACTTCGTACCTTTTAGGTAGAACTTCCTCTGTAAATGTCTAAAAACTATTTTTTCCTCGTTCCTCGAGAAATCATGGAGAATTTTTTTGTGGACATCTGTCTATTATTCATCTACGTAATTGATAATGTATGTGCCCTTTGGGCCTATGAACGTAGGTTCCTAGAACCTCCTCTGTTAACAGCGTGGTTGAGCGGCAAGACGCTCAGTATACAGAGCTGGTTGAGCGGCAAGACGGTCAGGTAGATGGGATCTAGGGCAAGAGCCCTTGGCTGGGCAAAGCCCACGATCAGGTACGAGATAGAATGGCATTATCGAAACAAGATAATAATGCGCCGGATAGTCTGACCATAATACGCCTCTCCTCTTTTGTGTGTACAAGAAATATGCGGAGATAAATATCATTCGTAATATTAACGATATAACAATGAATAGATAGCACCATTACAGTTCTTATATTATAGCGTTGTAATTCCATTGAAATACATACAGCGAAGCATTAATAGCTTTCCTGGGAAGGATATATTGTTAGAAGAGCGAGGCATATTTTCGTTACCAAAATTGTAACACAGCTATCCAAATACACGCACAAGATTTTAATTGATTGATCTTTTTCTAAGTGCATAGATCTATATAAAGGTACAATAGCTAACTGATAGATTTGTATGCGATGCTTATATTATTTCTGTGACAATGGGACTTTCCGGAAAAAGTACAATACAGTCTATGCGTATTTAGATGGTAGAACTAGTCGTATCGAAAATGTGTAATTATTTTTATACATGGAGAAATATACGCATGGACATAATGATTAAAAATGTGACCAAATAAGGTTAAGCTTTTATAATACACTCCTATAGTATTTTTACAAAATTCGTCACAATCAGGAGAATGATGTAACTTTAATACTTACCAACATCTTCCGTGCTATCCAAATATGCGTGTGGAATATCTTCAAGGAAAATGACACTAATACATGAGCTCATCACTTTGTTATACATTTTCGCTATATACAGTATATAATTGCCATTCATAATACCTGCACCGTTATTAGTAACGATAGAATGTAGAGTGGAATAACGTATGATTTCACTACTTCATCTCTTTGAATGAGTTTTTGCTCCTCATGCAGTTAGTCAATGGAAACTAGTAGTTGACTAAACTCCCGTTTATAAAGACATACAGTCTTATGGTAACGGTAACGGTCACATAGTTTAGACTAAGACTACGAAGTAGTATAATCTCTTGCTAAATATTTCCCTTATCCTCTTGAATACCACAATAACGAGAGAAGTTTGTATCAGGGGTCATATTCTGCTTTGTACTAAATGGCGAGCAGTGACATGAAAAGTATTGACTTCATAATTCTAGTAGAGAGTAGCAGCTAGTTATACACGTAGATTTATATGCGATGAAATCCGATCCTCAAAAAGCACATAAACGCAATGTTAACAAACATTAGAGTATTTCTCCATTTTCATTGCTTTGTAGATCATCAAGTACGTACACTGCGTATATACGAGGCTGCGAATTAAAAAATCCAGAACTCATGTTGTATGTTATGTCTAGTTTGCATTATCGAGACTACTAGCATGCAATGCACACATTGGATTTTTACCGAAAATATATGCAACTATAGGCTATTTAATGATGAAGAGGGATTCCAGCTTTCGATACCAAAACCGTAACACAAATGATCAACATGGCAGCAATAACTTTTTTTAGCTTATTACCTTTTTTTACATTCGCAGTTACAATTACTATACGAGTTAGCTGAAGAGAAATTTTCGGGATTGTGCATGGGTCTCTAATAAACTTCGTTGAATTCTTGTGTCACAAAGAAATGTGGCCATAGTCTCGATTATTACCCGAGCTATAATGACAAACGATAAAGAGAATTCAATGCATTCGGTAATATACTGAAACCAGCATATTTACATTGTTAGTTTAGTTTGTATATTCCGCATTAAGCATACCTACACAACTACTGGTCTCATTTAGCTCTGTATGATAGTCGTAATTTACTTAGGGATAGTTTGTATGCGATACTAACACCGAAATACTACGTCATAATCATATGACACCCTGAACTGACCGTCTTGCCCCCGAAGGGAACTTCCTCTGCAAAGGTCTTAGGAAATGCCTCTCCATGATTTTTTGAGGAACGATGAAAATCACTTCCTTTGGAAGGTCCATACATGGACTGGAGAATTTTTTTGTGGACATCTGTCTATTATTCATCTACGTAATTGAATGACTGTCTTGCCCTAGATTCCATCTACCTGACCGTCTTGCCGCTCAACCACGCAAAGGTATTAGGAAATGTGTTCCTAATGTAGAACTGGAGTAACCCTCCAGGAAGAAATGTACCCATTAATTGGTTTTCGATAACTATCATTTATACGTTATGATTAATAGATCCATGGTCGCAAAAAAATCTCTATAATTTTTCGAGGAACGAGGAGGCCTTCGGCCCATTCCATGAAATTATAGAGGGAGGAGGTTCTAGGAACCTACGTTCATAGGGCAAGACGCTCAGGGGATTACTTCGCAATGGGTTGCTAATGGAAGTTCTACTTCGTACCTTTCAGGTAGGAACCTTCCTGGGTTAAGAGTATCACGTGACGGTTTGACAGGTGATTAATAAAATTATAATGCACAAAATATCCCATTTATGAAATTCTGTGGAACGTACGGGATACATGATAAACAAATGGATAGTTAGCGTTATTTTTTTATGAAAATTTATTATCCCGTCAATGCAAACAAAAAACGCTGTTTATTGCTAACATGCTGGTGGCATCCATTGAACACCGGAGCAGAGAATTATTACTTCGTAATGTAGACGTGAAATAACACTATAAATAGAATGTTTGAATTACTACGGTTACCGTATTATACAGTCAAAGCCACGAAGTAGTTGATGTACTTATCGTATTTGTAATAGTAAGTATTTTGTTCATGGTGATAGCACATTTTGGTAATGTCAAAAACATTGTCAGTCCCATAAAATACTTTCGTTGGATGCAATACTCGTCTATGGTCATATTTGTATGCAAGGGAGACAATTAACATGTATTTTCGCATTAGAACCATGAGTACAGCTCCATTGTGAGTGAGATATATAACAAAGGAAACAAACCTTGGAAAAGCTGCTGATATTACTGAAAAAATAACAAAGACCGCAAATGACGCACAATGCTTACGAGCTTCTTGTCCAGGAATTTTTCATTTCGGCTATTCCCCGTTAAGTACTATTTCTCCTTAAATATTTACATGAAAATAATGGTAGGGTAATACATAACCCATATTACTCAATTCAAACGTTTCAACATGTGTGAACTTCATTTCCATAAAACTGAATGTCTCGGAACGAATAGTTGTATTGTAAAATTAAAGTACTCTATTTATCATTATCACAAATCGGGACTGTTTTACTCACATAGCGATTTCGAATCAGCGACTTCATCATCTCTGCAGATTATGTAAAAATCATGTGACATTCTATTTCATGTGTAGAGTATCACGTGATATGCGGACTAAAAATAACCAGCATCACAGCTATTACGTAATTAATAGCGCACGTGAGATTCTGAACAAATATCTGACGTATTGATTACACAATCAAAGCATTACGTAGAAATAATCTACGTAACGAGCCAGGTTCTCCCGTATGTCCGATGTATGTCTATCCTCTTTCGGGAAACTTGTATGATCACATAAAGAAATTCTGACCGTTTATCCTGTGGTTCCTTAGAACAGGAAAATTATTCAATCGTTGTTACGTTTCGTGTATGAAACTGCCTTTGTAAAAACAGACGCTTATGTGATGCGGACGAATACGTGAAAAAACCGGTGGATTGTTAGTGCCGTCACGTGATAAAATTCTGTGAATAAAATTCACAATTTCGATAAAGTCGTTGTGACAACCAAAACTAACTGTAATCCGAAGAAGGGGGTAAGTCCATTTGAAATTTACGAGACCTGTAGTCCCAGAAATCAAGCTATTTTAATCGTAACAAGGGATGCAACCACCTTGTATATTAACGTAGATAACGTAGATAACAAAGTAATAAATGTTTTAGATGCTCGGCCAATATACCCCTGATAAACATGATACTGGCATCCTTATTCCGTTTTTGTATACTTATTAGAGTAGGCCCATGATAAACTCAATTATCTCGTTGTAATTCACAAAGTGCAGTGGATGTACTACGAATGGCGTATTTTGCAGTAACAGAAGATTCATATGTGTGCACATTCCACGACAGCAAAGAAAAGAGTAATTTCCACGAGAAACAATACACCACGTGATACTGCTTCAAACTGAAAGGTCACACAAAAACCCCTGTCATTTTTTATAGACACATACTTCCCTATATTTTAGGTAAAGAGTCTCCCTTCAATGTTCCAACCAACCGAAATCCTACAAAAGATGGTTACGTAACTCTCTCAAGAGACGGCATTACCAAAATGGTTGGCAAAGTTTACACGGATCAGGAAGCCAGAACAACAGAACGTGTCACTTCGGAACAACACATTTTATTACTGAATGCGCTGCTCGTCTCTTTCATCTTGTTTATAAACACTGGACACTGACCGAAGTGAGTAGATACATGCCAACATCTGTGCAACATTTGCGGTTTGACACTAGTTGCATTTTTTCGTACCCCCACTCGACTATTTTTCTTATCAAAATATGTGAAGCATAGTACGTTATATAGGTTAATGATCAAGGAGATTGCGAAGATTCCTTTCGTTGTAGTGTTCGTTTCACCACCAGTTAAGGGAGGATTATAACAAGATTTGCGTTTTTGCCTTATCCTTGTCCATGAGTAACCAAAATGCGACTTATTCAGTAGGCAAGGTCTAAATTTTTGGTGGTCATGGGGTGTATTTGACATGATGTTATACAAGACACTGTATTGGACGACTTCATATGTTGCCTTGTAAGTGGACAGAGAAGTTAATAAAAGGCACCGAAGCACTTCATATTTTTTGCTGAATAAGAATGGAGACGTATTGAGAACATTAATAGTTAGCAGTGGTCGAATTTTTGTCTCTGACTTGTCTAACTCTAACTGTACAAGGGACAGTAAAATACGAGTAGTATCATGTCCTTTGTGAAACGTAGCCATATTTCCCAGGTCAGTATTCGTTTGATTTCCGTAACTACTAGAAGTGTCTCCGTGTGAAATAGCATGTTCCACTATTACTGGAGAGGGGACGAGGGAAATGCTAAAGGGATTAGACAGGGCCAAAGAAGAAATCTGCCCTTTAATGAAACCAATATAGCTTTGCTTTCTGGCAACGTCCGTAGAAATGGTTTCTTTACAGGGATTGCGTTCGATAGTTATTGCTATAGTATCTTTACATTCCATGCCACTAGATGGGTCGCTCCTATCACTATCGGTACCAGAATGAATAACACTAGCATGTGCGTGCATCATAACATAGTTTTGTTTCGCATCACTAGCAGCAGGGAAGTCTTTCTGTTCCATATTACCGTATACGGGAGGTGTATTTACAGAAACAATCGCATCGGAAGGGGATGGCGGATAACATGGCACATTTTTCTGTTTGATGATCCCATCGAAATGGGAGGGCAAATTATTATCCACACTTCCAGTAATATCTGTAGTCAACAGTGGCTTAGCTAATGAAGACCCTTTATTTCCATTGGAAACAGGAAAAACGAGTACTAGCCAGGGTAAAAAGGAATATTTGTATACAAACAGTTCATTCCTAGGAACTTCTGGGATAGTTCCCAAAAAGTCGCTAAGCGCAGAAAAATGTTTACTCCTAAGTTCTCCCAGAAAGGAAGAATAAAGTATACTCACAAAGCGAATGGGCATACCAATATTCCTACTTTGTAGACTCTGCCTAGAGATATACTGTCTAACGGGCACAGGCACTCGCAAAAGTAATTTACTAAGAAAGTGTCTAGCTTCACTGCCATTTTTGAAGGTAAAGTGTGGAGCTTGAATGAAATAGGAGTACTCAATTCCGCTCTGTCCATCCTTACCTGTTTCATCGGTAATAACTATGTCTTGTAAGGTGCTAGGGGCATTTTCGCATCCCCATAACTTGTACGAAATATGTCTAACATTCCGTCTAAAATCTGTCCGAGAGTAGAAAGCATAGTTTTACAGGGAATCTTTGAACGTGAAGGAATAAATACTTGTACCATAGGGGTTTGTGGTAAATAATCCCAGACTACCTCAGAGAAATGGCGTAACCGAGAGGGAAGAGAACGTTGGTACTTCCAAAAATCACCATGTGAATGAAAAACTTTGAAATCATCAGCAATGTGGTTTTTAATTACCAGGTTAGTACCTAGCATGGTGTTTTTGTCCAACTGATCGGCGGAGATAACAGTATAGTTGCACATATTCAGAACAGACATAATACCAGAATTTCGTAATTGTTTTTAACAAAAAATATTTCTTTAAATAGTAACATATATCGTCGGAGTAAACCTAACACATGCCAGGAGCTTTATGAAGAAGAAAGTGGGTACGGGATAGAAATGCCAGAAGGGCATAGGGGAGTTTCTATGTGAATGGATCCATCTATTCATAAATATTATACTAGCAATGCCTTTGGCGGAAAAATTTCCTGGTTCTAAACGGTGTCACAGTGTTTATAAAAGTGTTGTAGTAAACACGGTGAGTATAGAAATATAAGTAGGCCAAAAAACGAAGTAACGAAGTAATAAAAAACAGTCTCGGAGAAATTACTGCGTGTTACTGAGGAGAAATTATTTTAAAGAGAACTGCAGGAATATGCCAGTCCATTGAGTTGGTACACTGTAGTTGAGATAGAAGAAGGACAGATAATTGAGAAAAAAAGGATAGCAACGTTCACTACCATGGGAATAAAGTGCAAAAAGGACGGCATGCCATCTATGTAAATCAAAAAGTTAAAAGTTTGCATTCGTTTTGTCTGTCATTAGGAGACAACACAGAATATTAAGCCGTATTGAGCACACTGCTTTCAACGAGTCCAGTGAACAACTGTTTAAACATTACAATGAAGGAAGAGAAAAATAGTTAAGAAACAATTGCGTTAAAAATCGCAGCCGTCATTGTGGCATCTTCTAGGGCCCGATGTGGAACAAATGAAATACGTGGTCCAAAAATATGTCTCACTGCATTCCCGAGAGTATTATTAGTGTTTCAAAGTTGGTTGTTAGTGTCTAGCCATGCCTTATAGTCTTTATGTACGTCAATGCAATGACGGTCCGAGATTTCCAATCTTTGTACATCGTTTCCGCACCAATGAAGAAAGACACACGGATGTGCATTGAGAGAATTAAGCCAGGCATGGAACTCGCCCACAACAAGCAGAGAATCGTTTCGTGCGGCCTGGTAGTCTACTATCTCCAGATTCGTCAGAGTAACGTAGTCGAAACGACCTATCCTATTTCTTTCTTTGAGACGATTAGGTGGTTCAGTTATTGCACGGACACCATCAACGATCCAGTGAAACCTACCAACGATGTGACCATTTTTCTGGAAAATAGCTACCGCAACTTCGGTCAAAAGACTAAGACCATCATCTTCCATGTCAACTGCAACAAAGAATGTGTCAGAATCGTATGATCTTTGCAGGGCTTTTGTAATATGGAGTTTAACACGGTTAGAGAGTGTTAGAGCAAATGAGATTCTTGCTATGTCGCATAGATGACGAACAGACGAGGGGGCAAACTGTGCACAACAGGCGCTGTCTAGCTGACATGTAGTTGCTATAAAATAGGTGTCCTCATGGTAATAACTGTTGCCATCAATAGTCGTAGTAGTGGATACTGAAGAAGACTCGAGAGGATAAGAAGGCGACAAACTGTGGGATAAAACATCGGAAGTAGAATGTCGTACTTCAGTTAGTCGTCCAATAGACCGGCTGCTCCTGTGTGCAGAAATGCCCCAGTTCTGAAAGGGAAAAGGCTGCGAGTCAGTTAACTCCGTAATTCGAAACAGTGGAAGCGTAGAATGGGGAAACAATCGTACGCAAACAGAAGTATCTAGTCTTTTTTCTGTACAAAGAAGGGACTCAGTGAAAGTCCTAACATTATCAAAGGGCATCCCAGAAAAAAGTCCCAAATCTTGAGTGTCCGGAAACTGTAGGATGATTCTGTTTTTTGCCCGAGAAATTGCAACAAACATCCCCTTAATAGAATCCAGGGAAGGTGTAGACATTTCTTTGGAATGAGCGTGGTGCGAGGGTATTCCAGGGGAATGAGAGTTCACGATAACAACATTTGATCACTCTGCACACTTAAACTTATATGGCGTTCCAATGTTGAGCACGTTGGATATCTCTCCGTTTTTTTCATTGTCTTCCAGCAAAAGGGCGTACGTCATAGGAATTTTATCGTACAATGTCTGTATAATACGCTTCCTTGACGTAACATTTGCTTCGTCACGGGTGGGAAGGATAATAAAAACGGTGTTAGTGTCCATACGGACAATCGCATGTGACAGTCCCACTTCGTCAGTAAACAGGCATTCTACTCCACCACCGTGAGAGACGTCGTCCCTGCATTTTGTCCAAGGAATCATGTCATAGTGGAGTTCGTCAGGAAAGTGTCGCCTACTGAAGGCGTTCAGAAAGTAGACAACAGAGGGAACGGATCAGTAATTATACTGTAAAGAAATTCTCTTGTCGAAGTACTGTTCACAAAGGTTCGCAAACCAGGTTGTGTCCCTTGCAAGCTGCTGACGCCTATCCCCAGTGACAATTAGGTGCTTAGTGCCAGAAAACCAGGATGTCAGCAGATTTGTGCAATAGACGGGTAAATTATGTGCTCCATCAACAAAAATCCAGTCCCACGAAAGACCACAGGGGTTCTCATGTAATACCTGTGCTATGGCATGGAATGTATAAAGAAAACACCCCCCGTCCTCGTGATTAAAAAATACAGTGCTCGGAAGGAAGGGAATCTTAAGCAGCCTGCACGTCCGACGAACGCTAGACTCTGAGCACTTATCCTCGACCAGAAATAATAAGCGTGCGTGTGGATCTAAAGACTGGATCTTCCCTACCATGCTACATAGGGTGGTTGTTTTTCCAGTCCCTGATCCTGCTTCGACCACCACCATCCTTTCATAGCACATTCCTAGTACTTTCAGTTGGTCCGGATCCAGCTCCATGGGTGCGCTGTCTTTTTTTACCATCTTTATTAGGAGCTCACTGTCGTTCCTTCTCAGCAGTTCATCTATCAGTCCATTAGTTGACCGGCCCGTGTAGGGAATGCGCAAACGCTTAGCTAGGTTCTGCACACTGCTGGTGTTAAAACCTTTGAGCCCTAACCGTCTTTCTCTCTGTAGCAGGAGCATGCCTTGCTCTTCATTCGTTATTGTACCGACTTGTTTAGTCAGTGTAGCGCAGTTCATCTTCCATAGACCGCTGGTCATATGCGCCCCCTTCTACTTTGTAGGATGAAAACTAAGTCCTCCTTGGGTAGCACACCCGTATTCTTCATGTTGCTCTGGCGTTATTTAGTCTGTCTAGATTCCAATTATTCAATTATCTAATCGCACAGAAGAGAGAGACACAGGCATTATAATATGTTAAAGAATTTCTCGTACATGAATAGTGCTAAACATGCCACGAAGTAAAGTAACTCCTATGACTAAGACGGTTAACATCCCAAGGGGGGGGAAGATAGTAGTGAGAACGGAACCACATATGCACGGAACGCTGGTTGCCATTACAATTGGATTCCCATTTCGTGTAAACCACTGGATACTTCGTTTGCTGACAACAGGAAGCTATATTTTGGATTCGAAAACAGAGAGGATAGATGAGACCATCCTCGCATTTGCGGCTTTCCAGAATATCAAAAATATCTTACATGCCTCAGCAGGGGCTTCTATGCGAAATAAGTCTACACAGCTGACCTGTGGTACCCAAGAAAAAGAGTTTTTAATCACCGCAGTGTGCGTCAGAAATGGTACTAGTACGAAAAAATGTGCTGGGATCCTCTTGGAAGGACTACGGTTTGACAAGTTTCTCCCTTCATACAAAAACATATGCAATAACCTAGGTATCAAACCGTCTAAAGATGCGTTTGAATTCGCAGTGTACGATGCTATCAGATTCGTACAAAACAAACTGGCCGTAGTAGTTACAGGTCGTGTCTCTATCACAAAGGATAAGTTCGATGACTTCACCAAAAACCTAGCAAACAAACTGCCAGAGTACCATGTTTCTAAAGTATCTAGCAGTCCTCGCACGGTTCCTCTACAGGAGGGGAAACACACAGAGTATTCAAGTATCCATGTCAGTGGTCTAGAAGGGGTTTTTTTGTACGAGTATATCAAAGGGAGCATACCTGCGATTGCATTGTTTATTTCGGACAGTAATTTGTGGTTTCCCGCTCACATGGAAAACAAAGTATACAATCTAAGTGATAAGGCGAGGATCACTAGGTTCGCACAGCGGGTTATGAGAAAGTTTGGTTCCATGGACCCTTTGGGAGGGTACTTATTCGAGGCAGCAGTAAATTGCTGGGTATCGACTAGTGTCTTGACCTTGAAACAACCATCTATTACAGAAAGCACGATCACCGCAAAAATACAAAAATTATTATGGTCTTAGTATGTCCGATAGCCTAGAAACGTGTCTTCCGTCAACATAGGGAGATGGAATGGATAGCAGTACCCCTACCTAAAAGGTACGAAGTAGAAAGAAATTGGATCAATTGACTCAAATACTTCAGTATACGTACTTAAAGAGAACTCTGAGCAGCTCACACTCGTTTCTGCATTCCTACTGGAAACTTCTGCTGACGTATCAATTGTCGGTCTACTATCCCTATAGTAACAACTTAAGGTCTCTTAGATAAACATCTCAAGTATCTCCTGCCATTAACTGTTTGACACAAGAAACTTGTTGCCGGTGTTTTGAAAGTGAACAATCCTTTGACCCTCTTCCGGGACATATTGTTGGAAAGCACAACATTTATATACGGCATATTGTAATAACCTAACAGTTTTATGATTACTACAAGTCAGTTGTATTTTGATATGTATTGTGCTTACCCAGAAATTTCGCTTTCTCTCGTGAACCCTAGTGATCATCTCCATTATAATACGGACCAACGAGGAAAATAGTGATCCTTTTTGTACATACATAATTGTAAAAACCTTAATTACGTAGGTAATCAAAAATGTTACCAGCGTCTTTGTCCATTGACTGTTTGTGTGACTTCATCCCTATTGCCGATTCTTGGCAGTCTCTTGCTTTATCACTTTCAAAATCCTGAGCCATTCCATGTATGACACACTTGTTAATTAAACGGAATAAGAAAGCAAGTGATAATTTCTGCTATTTCAGCGATCATGGAAGATTGTACACTGTGCTTTGCAATCACTGGTGGCAATAGGTTGGTATCCCTAGTAGATTTATTGGGGTACATTCAGATCACGACACAAACAATTGGCGGAACTACTAAATACATGTTAGCAGCATAAGAGCGTTTGAAATAATAGTGAAATGTGGTAAAATAATTGTGGCATCAATACTCAGACAGATAGTAGAACATTCGCAAACGATAGTCTGACTGGATGGTGTTTTTTGCATGCTTAAGAACACTATGATACTAAAATAATCACCCGTAATTGCCAAAGAATCGTTTTTTACCAAGAACTTTGGCAAGAACAAATATAGTTTCTAGTGTCTCACGTCAAAGGTCTTAACAAGGTTAGAATAAGGACGTTCCCATATGGTTATTCCTAATTAACTATCAAATTGTCTCGAAGTTGCATGACTCTGGTCGTGAAAATCTTTACGTTTGCCTTTATATTTTTTCACCTTGATATACCTGGTTCGTGAAGCTATTCCTTCAGGATTCTATTTATTGGCCCTGCGTATGATAGAGGTGAAGAAATTCATAAAAGCTCCCAGAATGACCATTCGCTTTCAAGAACATTGGAAAGGGGATAAAGCATTACGTGGATTTTCATTGATAAGTGGCTACTATCGGGCGATGCGTACGTCGTACACTAAGAATTTTCTTATACATTATACTACTCATGTGTTAATCAAGTAGATATAAATAATAAAGCAAAAAATATAATACTAACCCTGGTGTACTTTTATTTGGTACGAATTGAAAATGTTCAAATGATAGCTGACAGCATCCAGAACGATGAAAAGAATTGGTCCATTCCTTCATCTCTTACCCAATCAGTCCTTGATGTACAGCAATGATCGTCAAAATTATTGACCACGGAAAAGTTTTAAGGCCGCACAGTGTCACGATTAAAATGAATACAGAGTTGTGGAATATGCGAAAATTTCACTAAGTAATCGATGAGATGCATTTTTTAGTTAGAACAAATTGTGTATCTTAGTTAGTAAAAAAATCGCAATGAGAAATATAACACCATACCGTAACTAACATCACATTACTTTTGATGAACTAGACAATTACATTTACCACCATTTGTTTGACATCAGGAATGATGTTTGATGATTACCCATATGGTTTTCGAAAACATCATTTCATACTCCAAAGTCCAGTTTTAACGTTAACGGAGTTTGTGTTTCATTGCTGGATAGTCGATATCCATATACCGTGAATAGCAAAAGTCTATATTTGACTTGTGGAAATCTTCTGTGTTACGTAATGGATATTGGTGACACATTTACTAATGTCACACGAGTTTTATCATCCGTTGATCTTGGTCATCGCAGGTACATGATACGATTGACACGATACACTAAATTTATTGCAGGGATGCTATTCGTGTATTCTTCCATGTAGTACAATCCATTCGAAAAGTTGTGGACTATGAGACTGTGACACTTGGGTCACAGTTGACTAACAGCAAATCTATTTTCCGAAAAACTTCAGGGAACGATCACAGTCACGTGATTTTTCTATGTATATTGTAGTGACGTAAAACACAGACGCAGTAAAATTAGGCACAGTAAGTGTGGATCAAACATGTATGCAATGTTTCATGTTTAATTAATGTAGATGATTAGTCAGCGATAATTTTATTTATAAACCCAATGTATTATCTTTAGTGAAAGAAGGTCGGACTTTAAGTCTGAACATTATTCATAAAAAATATAATGTTCCAATGATTAATAGTGATTATTTTCCTTGTCTTGCTAAAAAATGGCAGAAGTTTTGACTCGACAATATACTGGAACTTATTTCATTACGAATCTCGTTGCAGACATTAACTAAAAATTTTCGGAAATGCCTCATAGTACGAAATATTCTAACTTATTTTGTTTGTATCTTCCGATATCTACATTAGTAGCCAATTTTGTGTCTTGCAAGCTAACTGTACCAAGCCATCAGTCATATGATACCCTACTCAATTGCTCAGTGTGTCACATGGCCAAACACACATGTTATGTCATCGGTCAGGAAATAACTAGTTTCCCATGACATTTCATATGTGTTTGATGTAGTAACATGAGAGTGAAAACCTACAGAATACTACTTTTTCATTAGTGTTTCTTAGTCTTTGATAGATAGAAAATGGAATCCGAAATTCCCATGCGCAGAAGTTTACTTTGTAGCTCTGCCTAGTAAAAAACACATGGTTTTCAATAAGCGTATTTAAGATTCGAAGTACAAAACTTGTCAATGTAGTAAACTTGTCAATGTAGTAAACTTGTCAATGTAGTAAACTTGTCTAGTAGTTAACGGAATGAGTGTCTCTTAACCTTTTATAAAATTCTGTCCTTATATATTGTTTTTGACTTATAGTTTTGAGAATACGACCATACTCATGTATTTGGTTCCTTTGTTGGTGGGCATTGCCGTTTTTACGAAAAACTAACAAGTAATTTCTCCTAAAACTAACAGATTGTAACCCATTTAGTTTATCCACATTAAACGAATAATCCTGGTTGATTTCTACTTCATTTACTATACATATATATTTAAACAGCAGTTCGTTAGAAACGTGTCCACTAAACAAAGAAGGAATGTACAAGATAAATGAAAAAAGTCACAGGCATGGCATTATTATTCTTTAGTAAGTTACTTGGCAACTATTTACACGGCAAACAAGATTTATTTCATGTGATTATTTTGTGCTCTTCGAGCAGTTTCCGACTGAAATAGTTTACTCGTGGAAGTGAGTTTCACACTAAAATACGTAGTATATAATTCTAGGATGTATTTGTCTTATTAACATTAACTCGGTGAAACTGAGCGAAGCTCCATCGTTAATTCCATAGAAAACACCTAATATTCGTTTAGTTTATCTCTGAAGAACCGTTGCGTACCAAATAATAATACCCACTATAGCGCCATATAGTCTCTGACTCGACTTATTTAACTTAATCCAATTCGGTTGCACATAGAAACAAAAATATTATTTTGTAAGTTTGCTATCTCGGCAAGTAAGGTCATTCATAACCATGGAATAATATCTCGTATAGAAAAATTCGGAATGATGAAAATATTAGTAATATTAATACTATTCATATTCGTTGTTTTAGAATAGTATGGTATCTTGTATGCCGCCCCCGGTATTCAATTTTTTACGCATTATCAAGTACCACTTAATACAACTGATCTCAAAAATATCCTTTGGTGGCAATACTTACCAGTAACGTTAATGCAGTTACTATTTATTTCTTATATTTTTTAATAAATACGAGTTTATGCTAATGAAAGAAATACTTCATGCACGTTTTTGATAAAGGGTGGAATGTAGTCAAGAAACTCGTTTGCTAATAATCGTTGTACCCTTAGTTAAATTCTCAACAGATACAGTATAATAAACGAGAAAAGGTACAAGTTGTTCATACTACAGCTGACACCATTATTCACTGTTGATTATGCTATATCCTACAGTAGTAATGGGGGGATATTACTGTTGTCTACTATTCCCAATAAAATGGGATAATAGTACTTTCATAAATTCAGTATGATTCATTTGGAAACATTTCCAGCAAATTTTTTACGTAATTGTATTTACGACATGCCGTGGTATTACGAAGTAATGTGTTCCTAATGTGAAGGAGCTAAAGTGCAGAAATTCTAGCCAACAAATGTTTACCGCCTTGTTCACTGTTAAAGCGATTCGTTGCGTTATATCGCTGGTTGATAGAACAAATGCGATTTCGATTAGGGTTGATATAAACATATCGCTGTGACAGTTACATTTTTTAGCTATAATGAGTGTAACAGCAAGTAACGACAAGTAACAGAAATTTGTCTGGTCTTACTGATCGAAAACAACAAACTATTACTGTTAAGAGTAAATTCGTTGACCTCAGATATCGATGTAACGTGTAAAATGTCAAGGTGACTATAGGGTTAAAGTGTCTCAATAGGCACATGAGATGGGGCCCTCATTTATCCAGAGTTTTCACAGGAATAAATACTGCGCTACAGTCACATGACACTCCACACATATGTTCAGAGTGTCACATGAAACGATACTGCGCTACGGTCACATGATGGTATTGATATCACGTGTCAAATCTCAAGGCGACTAATAGTTAAAATGTTTCAATAAGCACATGGCATAGGACCCTTGGGTATCGATATCACGTGTTGTAACCTTGTACTAATAAATTATTTACTTCCTAATTTCGGGGATAGTGGGATACATATTGATTGGCATTTTACTATCAGACATGAGCAAGTGTTAATAACTGGTACAAACCATGTACTATGTAAGACAGTGTAGTATCACAAGATTAAGAGTGCAGTTACGCAACTACTTTAATCAAAAACATTGAGGACCGTTAACACGTAATAAGTTATATGAACTGCGTTAGTGATGATATGTCCTCAGTTTGCCAAAAATATGACTTCTCCCATTCTTTGTATTCATTTTTTATGTATGTGCACTATTCTCGGACATGTAATAAAATAAAATATGCTAACCGATGCATCGGATAACATGATAGTAGGTAACTATCAGTCTTTTGAGACTTTTATCCGGCTTCGAATGCTCTATTATCAACTATTCTTAGTGACACAAAAACCCCCATGTTTGTGGAATGGCGTAGTCCTCCCGTTTTTTTCATTTAATGTTCTCTCCCGTACTTATGTTCTACGTGTTGGTATAGACAAAATTTCGCCAACCTTGTTCATGCAGATCCTTCACTTATATCAGTCGGAGAGGCGACCAACTGTACAAAGATCATGCGTTTACGTCTACCACTAAGGGACTTGACAGTGGGAATATGGACTTTAGTGAGTTAACGAAAGGAGACATAGAAGTATCAAACTGTCTTACTGGATTTTTTTGGTGATGATGGATACGGTCCATTTCCTTTAGTGTTATTCAGTGTAGTTGAATTTTCCTATGACACATTGTAAACCAATCAGCAAGCAGCTTGATGTTTCGGCCCAGTAACACTTTAGGAGAATGCCTTTTTTTGGAATTGGCTGTAGATAATTGCTGTGGAAGCAGCATAATGCCATAAGGTGACTTCTTACTCATCGCCTTGGTACCTTTGTACCTTTAGAAACTGTTCCTCTCGAATAGCATGACAAGTTGAAATTCTCAGGAAAACAAACAGAACTTACATATCTTAGTTTATCACAGCATAACCAACTTAGGACGAAATTATTCGAAGTCTCCTGTATATTTTTATATTCTGGTGGAAATATCATACGTTGAAGAATAGTGGCCACAATCGCATTACTCATACGGAATGACTCGTAGATGGGATTAAATAACAAACATGGGGAATCATCACACAAATGAGGAATTGTACCGTGAAGTTCGATTATTTCTTTCGCAACAACGTTTTCATTCGAATCAGAAGAGGTCGTAAGTTCCACTGGTACCTCGTGATCATTCTGAAGGAAATCACAGCAGTTTTGGTCTGATGGTATCAATGAACCATCCTCGGATTCTACGAAATCCAACGAACAAATCTGGTCATCAGATAAATAATCACAGTATACAGGATAGTTGACCTTATCGCTGTCAGAAAACAAAGTTTCGTTCAGAGGACTCCCCTGCTCGTTATTGTTAACCTCAGCTTCACTGAGATAGTCAAGGCCCTCATTTTCGTCAAAAGAAATGACAAGAGACGGTGTTATATTCTCCGGGAGAGAATGAGGCACAAAAGTATTGGAATTATTTGTGTAATCGCAATCTTGTGTATACTGTGAATAAGGCTCTCGCTCAGACAATTTTTTTGTGCGAGATTTTTGCTCAGCCTTATATTGACATTCACGAACATGAGGTTCGATGTCTTCTATGGCAAACATCCCTTCAGGTATGGTGAAGTAATCTTCAGGGCCAAGGGAGAAGCCATATGTCTGGGCAAGAAAGTTATTAAACCCATTAACGTAAGCTTCCAAAGCAAGTCGTTGAGCAATATAGCGAGCATAGGGATCCGAACTTTTTTCTTCGTAATATGAAGAAAGATCATAGTTATCTCCAGCAATATCATAGTCATCGTCAGCAATATCATATACAGGGTAATTCTCCATTATTTGATTTTCAGAAAAGTATACGTATTGTTGCATTTTTTCAAATGGGATAATTCGGTTATCTGTATTACAGAGCATAACTCGTATTTCTAATTTCCCAAAGATTATAATCATAATGCATTTGTTCAAATAAATCTGATGAGACCACCCCATGAGGAAGGGATCAGTCGGAGAACGCTTGGCTGGGAGAAGCCCACTGTTCGAAGAGCAGAATCATGGTTGCATTGTGGGCACATCGCCGAATAAAAAACTTTGCAGTATGTAGAGTTCAATATACGTATAACAGAATAACATCATAATAGTAACATTTGGGGACATAAAAAATCTTAAACGGCAGAGAGGATAAATGAATAACAAGAGCCATTCCTCTAAGGAACGTGGAAAATCCCTCTTACTAAAAGGCCAGAAGAACATAACATAGTAATCTGTTCGTGACACTCCAAGTCTTCACTTCTTTATGAGTAAGGTGAACCCAGTGCTAGTTCTTAGTTTAGACTGTCACTAACAGTGGCGTAAAATTTTCAGGTACATCAGGAGATTATATGAGGCGAATATTAGCGTAAAGTTGTCAAATATGTATAATCCCTGGAAATTTACACTCCGTAAAAATCTATAAATATATGGTTTTGTATAAATTACACTTAAAACATAGTTATTTATAAAGTGCATTCAGTTTGACTCTCAGTGTAAGTAAAAAAAAATAATAAAATAAAATGTGAAAAAAATGGATTAATTTTAACTACATTATTTTTTACTATTAAAAAACTATGTCATTTTAAAAATACACTATTTTATACTATTGAAAATTCCTCTAAATTTTTCACACTCATATATCGTCGCGAGTGGTGTAGATTTGCGTAGTTTTTTCACACGTGTATTATTTTGCAGATCTACGCTTATTTTATTCTCCTGATGTAACTAAAAAAACAACGTGTAAATTAGTATATAATACGTAGAATCGGTATTCGCAAAATCTTATTTCTTGCTTTGAAGAGAAATGTTTTATGTCAGTAGGGAACCCTCAAAGGGTACATATCATTTAATAGTAGAGTTTAAGATATTTTAACAAAAAACGCAGTCTCAGTGAGACATGTCAAATAAAGCTAATTAGTCGGTCCCGTTCGTGATTAAGTGCAGCCCACATATTGTGTGAACTGTGGCCATATTGACGAAATGGCTAAGAGTGCATTATTAATAAACAAACAATTCACTAGTTATAGAGTAGCACATAAGATATAGTAGCATGAGCAAAATGCAAACCCCTCGACCAGGATAATTTTGGACACGTGTCTGTTATCACATGACACTCTGAACAAATGTTCAAGGTGTCATATGACTGAATACGTCAGTATTTGTTAAAATAAAACGTATTAGTTACGGCGCTAAAGTGTAAAACCAAATGTTTTATAATTTGAGAGGAAGTCCTACCTGACCGTCTTGCCCTAGATTCCATCCTTTATAATTTTCCTCGTTCCTCGAAAAATCATAAAGATTTTTTTGCATACATTCGTCTATTAATCATCTACGTAATTGATAATGTATGAGAATTGTAAAAAATGAATACAAAGC
>QZLH01000311.1:86730-100119 GCA_003833135.1 Oehlia diaphana | reverse complement strand
GACCGCTCTACAAGTTTTCTTAATATATCAAAAAGGATTTAGAATGTCATTTTTGACTTTTATATGTAACATATTATAGGGGTGCGACATAACGCAGGTGCGATAAAAAACAAACCCCAAAATTTATATATATTTTAAAAAAAATTAACGTAGTTTGGCTGCAGTGACATATTTTGTTACACATTTTTGTAAAGATAAATTTGATTGGTCGTATGATTAAAAATATCGTACACTTAAAACATTATGTCACTGCGGCCTTATTTGTAAAATATCAGGTGATTTTGACTTGTTTGATTATTGGAATAATATTCGTGACATTTACACACGTTTGCTAGATAGCTGGACGCTTATTTGTAAATTTTAAATGCTATTTTTGAAAAATTCATATAATCTTTTTTTATTTTGTATTTGATTAAAACACGTAACTGTGAAATTAGAAGTCAAATTAGAATATTCAAAGTACAATAAATTATTACCCTTTATGATAATCTAGAACTAAAGAAATTAATAATTTATGCCAATGAATTTAGTTTTACATAATTCTTTAATCATTGGGATCGAATAATTTAATAATATAATGACCGAAAAGAAATCCAAGAGTGTTACATGACTGATAATTGATATAATATGATGTGTGATTATACTTTTTTAAAAAATAACAAAAGATTACATATGTATGTACACATGTACGACTATTAATACAACTAAATAAAATATTCATAACATTCATAGGATATTCCATGAATTTTTATTTTCGAATAGATCTAATTACAGATGATATCTTGTGAAACGCGCCGTCTATTGCATATACAAAAAAGATAGTTTCCGATGCAATATCACTCAAAAAAGAATCGTTGAATATACAAGATTGGTTCTTCTAAAGTCAAAGTGACACTGTAATTGGGTTTATTATTTTCTTAAACCGACTATTTGTTTGTCATGCAACATTTTGCTAACAAACATTAACTTACATCAATATTGAATATTTTAGATTATCAATAAAACAATTGCTTATCTTCTTAAATAACAAATTTATTTTTTATTAATCTTTTCTTTTCGCTTTAAATCTCGATATTATTAATTCTTCTTACAAAATGATAACATTTTAAATACTCTTTTAGTACTCATTTAAAATAACAAGTTTCTATATGCATTGAACTTAAAATTATATCGTCGATCTCAGTATCTTTCTTTGTTTACTGAACGGAGAATCCGTTTTTAATTTTTGAAAAATTTTCAAAGATGCATTGAAAATCCAAAATTCTTTTACAATATTTAATTTATTAATTAAACCATGCAAACATAGACAAATGAAATGTAATAAATGATATTAAATTCTTTTTTTGAATTACAGCATAAATCAAGTTCTTGGAAATATGCAAATAACTTCACCAAAGAACAAATGTACTACAAATATTTTTCCGCAAAATGTATTAATTCTGTAGTACATTAATATTACAAATTCGGAGCTAAAATTATTATTAACTTTCGAGAGATACTCAAAGTTAAAAATAATTTAGAAAAAAAAAAAGTTAAAATGACATTTTTGGTATCCATATGGTGTTCATGTAATTAAATTTGTACTTTTATTTAACTAATTGTTTTCTTGAAAGAATAAAATTAACACTTATGCGCATTTTACATTATGTAGTGATCTATTTATAAAATTTCTTTTTTTTCGCTTTAGGAATTCGTGGGAATGGAGATTTTCTAAGATTAACCATATATAAAATATATTTTATAATATTTAATTCTGGCATTATGTTGTTCCGGGTTCTCCGTATTCCGGTTAACCATCTTCTAAAACCGAATTGTAAGTGATATTGTTACACGTAGCTACACGTTATACACACGTTTACCATTATTTTTTTCCGTGATTAAAGGGACATTTGAAAATGAAAAAAGTGGCGGTGTGGCGGTTTATAACGGCCGGTATTACATAATAAATTGGAATAAAAATGATTGGATGATCCGATATTTTGTTTCACGTAAAAATTTAACCGGCGATCTAACCAAATCAACTATTTTAAACTAATTTCCTTTTCTGTATTCCCGATGGGCGTAATTCGGTCTAAAACTAGCCAACCAGATTTAGAATGTGCGCGTCTTGTGACTTGTTTTTTCTGCTGTTTCTGTGGGTTTCTTTGGAAATTAAAATAGGACAAGGGTTCCTATTGAATTATTTTATATGCTAATGTTAAAAATAGATTTTACATTGAAGAAATTTTAGATAAATAATAGAAGTGTAATTCAAGAATTTTCTTTCAATCTTCTCAAGATCCAAATCTCAATTCAAACAGCAGATGTTAAATCAATAGGTAAAAATTGATTTTTTTTTTAAAAAAAAAATTTAACGAAAAGTACGAAAAGTTAATATATCCTAATAAGGTCGACAATCATATACATCTTCTACGTAAAATGATAAATTTTTTTTTTATTTGTTTATTTTATTTTATTTTATTATCCATTTTTTTTTTTTTTATTTATTTTATTTATTTATTTATTTATTTTTTGTAAACTAAACTTGGGAGAAACCTAACATTTATTGGTCTGACTTAAAAAAATTTTGTATTAATATAAAATTTTATTTCCTTGTAGGAGATCGTGTAATTCGCGTGAATCAAAAAGAACCAAGCAAATATCAATTATTTCGAAAGAAACCACAACAGATTTTAATTTAACTTCTCAGTCTTTGTAGCATATTTTAATCTACTACAACATTTTAGGACAAAGTAATACGGTATGCATTATAATATATAACTTTTGTGCATGTAAAATAAAATGTATTATAGGCATACATAAAGTGAATTATTATCGAAATAATTTTCCTTTTCTTGTTTTGCGATGAATTCTTTTTGTTTGCTTGCTGAAACATCATATCTAATCATCCATGCATTGAAAGATAAAAAGATAAATTTACGACTTGTAATCTTTTTTTGGAATAATTTTAATTTTTTATAACAATAATTTTTTTGTATTAGTATATGGCACCATTTGCAGTGCATAAATAGAGAGCAAAATCATCTCATTAAAAAAAAAGAAAAAAAAAATATTTCCTAAATAATAAATAGCATATACACAATTTAAAAAACTTATAAAAGATCGAGTGAATTCCTTTTTACTCGTTACTGTGCGGTATATAAAACTGACATATTTAATCATTCACTTTCTTCATAGGATTGTTCAATTCATTCCTCCTAATGATTTTACCTCCAACGATTAAAGAAAGGATGTCTTCATTCATTGAGAATAACAACTTTCAAATTGTGTATGAACAAGCAAATACAATCGACCGCATCACAAATGCAGTAATTCCAACTCCTTCCTTTGAATTACCATTTCCTCCTCCGATTAATGCAGAAGATTTAATAGCTCGAAAAAAAAATGGGGCTATACCATCTCGATCTCCTAACGCGTTCTTAATCTATCGTAGAGTTTTTGTTCAATTATTAAAAGCGCACAATTATGCATTTAAAATGACGGATGTATCCTCCATGGCATCCGCACGTTGGAAAGGTGAATCTGAACACGTCAAGCAAGCATACTTGGACATTGCTGGAAAAGCTAAGACCATGTTAACTACTACCCGTCATAAAACTTTGTCTTTTTCACAACGCAAGTGGCGTGACCACTCCAACAAAAATAGTAATACACGAACTCAAAAAGCTAAAACTTCTCCCACTCCACAATCGCCACGCAAGAAACAACAAATATCCCAGTCTTCTACACAAGAACCTAAACAACAACCTAAACATCAATTTCAACCTATTTCTCAACCCATTTTCGATAATGTCGAAGATCATTCACCCTCCTTTGCAGCTACTATGGAAGAAGTTAGCAATTTATTTGACGATATTATTTTGTCTCAAAGTTCAGTTTCTGACTTTCCTGTTTATTCCGATAGCGAATATTTACCTTTCACTAACGCTGATTATGACATATTTAACCAACCAAGTTATCCCATGACTAATAATTATTGGGCTCCCAACGAATTGTTTATTTTCGATATAAATAATCATTTAAATTAGAAAGATTTTAAAGTTATTTTTGTATATTTTAACGATTATATTTGTATCTAAAATAAGATTACATACACATTTTAAACATTTAATAAGCACACGATTCATATAAACATTTATTATGATTTAAGTTAATTATTATAATAATAAGCTTTTCTTTTGACCTATAAGATTTATTTTTTTATTCAATGATTATGCACACATTATTATTATTTTATCATTATTATTAAGACTATAGTTTTTTTTTTTGTAGCAAAAATATTATTATTATGAGAAAGTACATTTTTGATCAAAATATGTCGTAATCGAATTCTAGAAAATTTTTTTTAAGATTTATGAAAAAAAAAAAAAAAAGATTCCTTTGACGTAAAACATAAATTAATTGGGAATAACGCGTGGTTGTGCAAAATTTGATAGGTTTTCATATCGAATGTTATTTTATATATTTCCATTATTTAAATAAAAAAATTTATTATCTAAATTGGGGTAATACTTACAACTTAATTCATTCATCACCTTGTCATTGTTGTTATCCTTGCACCTTTATTCTACGTATTGAAAAATTTGTGTAACGCCAACTCATTTTACCGATATGTATATAATTATATGTTATAATATATCTTTGAATATGGCATACAAGAAACAATTAATATATATACTGTATATATAATATTAAAAATTAATACTTTCAATTATGACAATACATTACGAAATCACCGGAGTCCATCCGATTTTGGTACAACTGGAATATTAGGTATCTCGTTATTTACCCAATAAGCTTCTTTAGAAAATTTTTAAAATTAACGTTTTTTTTTAAAAAAAGAAAGACATATATTAAAATTAATTAACTTGTTTGGCAAAGTGGGTAAATGACCACTATTTTTTTATTAATCATTCAAAATTTTCCTTATTAAAAAATAAGCATTATTATAAAACGGTGAATCATTCATAAAATGATCTAAAAATAAACAAATCATAATTCAGAAAGAATTCCGCATGCACACAAAATAACAAACAATCTGATTCATTAAATACTATAATTGATGGTTTTTTATTATAGATTTACACTGCAGATCAGGAATTATATTTCCGTTTGTGTTTTACAAACATGATGCCATGTAATTAGCCACATTTTAAAACTAAAGAGTGCCACAGCATTTTTTATGACGATAAAAACTTTTTCATATTGAGGGCAATGATCGGAGATTTAACGGGGATTGGCTGATAAGGAGCGAAGGGTTACGTTAAACAAATGAGATCATATACCCGAGTTTTTTCTAGAAAATTTTTTTTATAGGGCAGAAATACGTATAACGTATTACAAGCACGTCATTTACAATATCAGGTGATAACCTATGATATATTGTTGGACACTGAAATGTATTTTATGAATTTCTACCTAAATTCTATGTAATTCATATACAATTTCAACCATGAAGACGAAACCCATGATGACAAAACAATTTGTTCTAATTTAACTCTTTTAAAATTTGAATTTATTCTATGTTGAAGAAGTAATAAATG
The DNA here is from genome assembly GCA_003833135.1 of Oehlia diaphana. Classification (NCBI taxonomy): domain Eukaryota; kingdom Fungi; phylum Glomeromycota; class Glomeromycetes; order Glomerales; family Glomeraceae; genus Oehlia; species Oehlia diaphana. Next base: position 94,576 of record QZLH01000311.1, on the reverse strand, counting down.
GTGTGAACAAGTCATCTCTCTGGGCTTGAGAAAAAAACAAACCTTTAACCAACCATAATTTGGGCTTACAGTATATTATAACTATAAAATTTCGCAAGCTAAGTTACAGTATTTCCAAGGAATTACTTATTTTAGATAGATATTTTTATCGCATATGTTAATATCAATTGTCTGTAAAAGACCACACAACTTTCGGGGAAAAACCTTACTGTAGGTTATGTATAATTTTTTGTTTTTTAAATAACCATCATAATGCATTTTATTTAAAATTTAGAAGCAAATGATTCTATTTCTCATTCGATTAAAACGCAAAATGGTCTCACAATAAATAAATTATAATCTGGAAGATAATTAATTACCTCCATATAAAAAAAGATTTAATCTATATATTAATATAATCGTATATGTAAAATGTGAGATTTTAATATACGTCATCATCCACGTTTTGGCTAAGCGGTAGCGAGATTTTATTATTCGACTAAATTAAAAATTAAACAGTTAAGTCAAAAATTTTTTTTTTTTTTTTTTTTTTGTGATAAGAAATACTTACAAATTTTTTAGAAAATAAAACTTTTTTAAAAAATAAACCAATATTTCTTTTTCTTGCCTTTAAAGTTTCAATTGCAGCTAAATTTCCATTATTAGCAGCAATTTTCAGCCATTTTCGAGCTTCTTTTTTATCTTCATCAGTACCATAACCACCTTCGTAACATAATGAAAGAGAATATTGTGCCATAACATTACCACCTTCAGCAGCAGATTTATATAAATTAAAGGCCTTTGCATGATTTGGACTGGTTCCTTTACCATAATCATAACACATAGCAAGATTATTTTGAGCAGAAACATTGCCACCTGAAGCTGATTCTTTAAACCAATCAAAAGCTTTTAAATCATCTCTTTCTATACCGATACCATCTTGATAACATAAAGCTAAATGGTTTTGAGCATAATAATTACCATCTTCCGCCAGTTTCTTATAACATTTATAAGCTTGTTTAGTATCACGAGTCGTACCAAAACCCTCTTCATAAAAGAAACCTAAAATACATTGCCTATGCGGTCGACTTAAGTCCAAATTAATTAATTCAAAGCATTTTTTTGAATCTCTTTTTTCTGTTTCAGTTAAATGTTTTAAACTTTTTGTGAACCAATCAAATCCAAATTTTTCTGAATCTAGATACAACATAGTAATTTGTCCTAATAAATCCACATCAATTTTTGAAAGCCGATATTCATGGTTAGAATTTTTACTATTTCTATTTTTATTATTGTCATAACTATTCATTAAAGAATCCATGGAATCCGTATGAAATTTTTTGTGTACAGGAACACTAGCATAAAATTGACTAGCTTGACTAATGCTTTGAGTATCAGATTGATTTGAAGATAAATTCTCGAAAAGATTAATTTCTGTATGAACTTGTTTCGAATTTTCTTTTAACAATGATTCTTTTTGATTATTAAAATCATATAATTCTTCCAATACACAAAGTACTTCGAGTAAACAAGATCTTTGTCTTGGAGCATATTTTGTCATTTTAAAAATTATATTTGAGAATTTTGATGGTATTAATTGAGGTAAAAGATTTTGCAAAAGTTCATTTGCGTTATGTTGACGTTTCTCTTCTATTATCTTATCACGTGTCATGCCTTCATATGGTATTTTTCCATTCATTACAACTAAAAGTAAATGCGAGTTAGTGATAACATGATAAAAGTCATGTTAAAAAAAATAACGCATTATTACGCACTTGCCCAAAATATTAGACCCAAAGAATAAATGTTTGCTAATTTTGGATGACTAGAAGGAAAATAAAGATGAAAGATTCGATTAACACGTGATAATTCAAATAATTATTTTTTTTTTTTCTTTAAAAAGTAATCTTACTTAATAAGAGACAATTTCATTTCTTGATCAGAAGAGATAGCTTCAGGAGCATCCCAATGTATGGTACCAATAGATTGAAAAGTATTAAAGTCGTTAAGACTATCTTCTTTTTTCCTTTTATTATTATATTTATTGAAACCAGCAATTTTAACAGTCCGATCATCAGTTAGATAAATATCATCTAACTTTATAGTATAATCTGATATATCTAATTCGTGACAATGAAATAGTGCTAATGTTATATCATGACATAATTTTGATTTAATATCCCAACCCAGAGAATTGTTCTTGAGAAATGTTGATAATTTTCCATGAGTTGCATACTCATAAATTAATGCTATTCTATCATCTTTTTTTATTATACCGTAAAATTTTAATACATTTTCATGTTCTCGAAGTTTATAATGAATGTGAAATTCTTCTAAAATTGCGTCTAAATCTTCCTTTAATTTATTTTAATAAACGTTAATCGTCAATTTTAAATAAATATTTTTTTTTCATAACTTTTTTTTTTTACCTTAGCTGACTTAATAATAGCATCGGCTCCTTTATATTGTACTTTATATATCTTTCCTAGGGACCCTGTCCCGACGATAACTGGAGGTTTTGGCCTTGTCATTTCATGACTTTTAATAGTTACATTTTTTAATAAAGTAGACATTTTTTCTTAAAAAAAACCGTTTTTTTTTTTTTTTTTTTAAAAAAAAAAAAGGTCTTAAAATATTACATTTATATATATCAGACATAGTAAATAATTTTATTCCGAGGATAATTATAGATCATCTAGGTGCCTAATAATAACTTTATCATAATAAATTAGTCGATATGCAAATAATCATGCAATAAAATTTTTTAACCACTATTATATGGACTAATATAAAATAATAAAAAGAAAAGAATTTCATTTCCATTATTCATCTGTCGTCATTTTTTCATTGTAAATTTATGTGTAGTGAAAGGCGTACATTAATTGACATTATTTCTCCTTAGATGTTAGAGATTATTTTCAATTTATATATATAGATTATGTTGTGTCTGTGTTTCTGAGTAAAAAAGCGCGCACATTTATTTGCATATCAACTTGCGTAGAATCAAAAAAAAACATTTATTCAAGTTGCGATAAAGTTTATTGATAAGCTGTGTAAAATACAAAACAAGAGTAATTATTACTATATACTTACTTAATATATTTTAACGGATAATCCCATCATTCGCAAAAAATTCATTTCTTTTCACACTAATAAAATGAAATATATGATATTACATGGACACAAATATTTAATCTGACAATTCGAATAAGAAATTTTCAAATTTTAATTAAGATAAATATCAAATTCATTTTATATTTTTTATATGCAGTAAAATGTGTCATCAAAAGGCATAAAAGGCCTATAAAAGATGACTCGAACCTTAATTTTAAAAAAGTGAATTAAAAATAGGAAAATGTTGACTAAATTCAACGTTCATTCTGGTTTAAAGATCACAAATATTTGATAAACATAGGTTTACGTAAGTAATTTTAAATATTTTATTGGGTAATGAAATTTATCAATTTTAAATAATAATAATTCTTTTCTTGAGTTGGGCGTGGAATCCATGTGGAAGAAAATTAAACCGGTTTCAGTTGCCTTTCTAAAATATATCATGAACGGTATTTTCGACCAATCAAATAATTGTTTAAAGAAAAAGAGACATGATTTCTTTTTTGGACGAACCGATGAAGAGATCACAATCTGCTCCTTACAGAATTTATGTATGATTTCTTTTTTTTACAATTTATATACGAATAAAATCGTATTCTATTATAAATACATATAAATGATATAAACTATTGGAAATTAGAATTATGGTCGACATGAATATATTGTATAAAGAATAGAGGATATTATAAAAGTAATAATATCTCTATAATGAAAATTCCAACGTAATTATAGATATAAGAATATAATAATTTAGAAGAACTAGAAATTGTATTAGGTGTTGAACCATCCAAAAATGAACTACCACATTTTAATCCAAGAGCTTGAGAACCTTGTTGTATCATTGTTGGTTGTATTTGAGTTCCATTTAATGCTGTTGGGTTTTCATTAAGGTATTTTAATACAACTGATACCATAGCCTAGAAAATATAGATATATATATATATATTAAATATTAAAATTGATAAACGATAGATTTTTAATTTCTAATTTCATACCTTATTACAATCTGTACAAACAAGTGAATTAGGTAATAATTCTAATGTTTTTAATAATGAAAAGCTGTCCTGCGAAGCCTGTGAAGGGGAGTTTTCCTGTGAAATTGGAAGTGTACTGCTATTATTCTTATTGTTCCCATCATTTACCGCAGTTGACGAAATTGGCGGAGCCACAGCAGTTTCTGAACTTGGCAAAGTTGGTTGATCCACGGAAGCTTCTGAAGTTGACGTAATAGTTGGATCAGGTGAGGTCAGAGTTATATTATGGTGTACATGTCTTTTATTCAAAGCAGTCGAATTCGCCATGTTTATTATAGTTTCCAAGATACAATAAGGTTTATATTGTTTTGAACTATCTCTTTTACAAGCTAATTCTTGTATGGGTTTATAATGTGAAAATAATAATATATTCAATGTGGCCATTACATTATGCTGCAGTAAATCTTGAGAGCAATTTTCTTGTAATGTTAATGCAACACTTTGAACTAATGAAGAAGAACACTTTGGTAATGAACATGTTTGTCGAATTAATTGTGCCAAGAAACCGATTTTATATTCTGGATCTTTTTGAGTTGTAGGTAAAAGTTGTGGAATGCTTGTTATTATTGTGAACATTGGTAAACATTCATTTATACTCCTGTCTTCAATTAGAGATGCTATGGACGTTTTACATGTTGTTGTTAAATTAAAATGGTTTAAACCCGTTAATTCCACTGGCATTGATTGAGCGAAAATTATATTAGTGAAATATATTAAAAAAATAATTAATTTCACTATTGAATTTGCCATTATTATATTATTCCTGTTTAGAGAAATTTGTAAATAACGAAAATGAGCGTAGAAAAATTTTATTTATTTCTTTTATTAAAGAATAAAAATATTATTGTTTACCATGGTTATATCTATAAAAGGTTTTCTAGCGAAAATTTTAATTTGTTTGATAATTTTGGTAAACAACTGAATCACGTGTTTACACTGTTTTGAATAGCTTTAATTATGTCGCCATTTTATAATGACCAAGAAAAAATTGTTTATTATATTAAATTAACACCAATTATACGTATGCAAATTAATTTATAAAAAGATTATCTTTGACTATTTTATTTTAAATATCAAAGTTTGTCGTATAGCGTATTCGACGATCTGCACCACATGCATTATGCAGATCTGCAGGAGGTATGATTTTTTTTTTAAAAAAAAAAATATATCTAATATAATTAATTCTTTTATATTTACATATATAGATAATTATAATTAATTTCATATAATAGGTAATATTCCAAGTTTGCTTAACCTAATTAGTAAAATTTTCAAAAACATGTATTACAGATTAATTTTAAATATTAGGGGTTGATATTTTTACAAATATACCAGTAATTGAATTTATAACAATTTAAATTAAACTAGTATTAATTAAGTTATAATTAATAAAAATTTTTATTTTATACCAGGGATACAGAATACCAGTATTTAATAAATTTCAATTTTAAAATAATATTTATATTTCAACTTTAAAATTTATTTACAAACATTAATATTATAAATATCTTAAATAAATGTTAATTAAAAGCAAATAAAAGTAAATTGATAAAGTAATAAGTAAAAAATAAACTAAATATAAATCTTTAGTTTGTATTAATAATTAAATTTTCTTGATTTAAACAAGCATCTCTTTTTTTATTATTTTTCAAAGAACAATTTCAGAAGTTGTAGTATAAGATTTACATATATCATATTACTATGATTTGTTCTTCTTTTTTATTCTTTCCATATTTTTATTCTAATTACTTAAATAAATATGTTTTTTAGAATAATTTTCAAATAAAGTAAAAGTTTATCTATTATAAAATTCTTTTAAAAATTATCTTTTACTTTTTCTTTAAAATTAATACCTTTAGATAAATTGTCTTCATTATTCAATATCATTAATTTATTCTTCAATCATCTAACACTGGTAAAAAATGATTTATCCTACATATATTTTACACATATTGGATATTCAAAATGTAGAAAATCATACACAAATAATACATATATCATACACATATCAGGTACTAATATATATATTATACATATATCAAGTACCTGATAGGTATATGATATATATAAGTACCTGATATATATATAATATGTGTATTATTTGTGTATGATTTTCTACATTTTAAATACCCAATATATATAAAATATATGTAGGATATATGTAGGATAGACCATTTTTTTACCAGTGTAAATAAAATTAAGAAAAAATTAGAAGTTAAAAATAAGATTTAACCTTAAATAATATTATAGTCATTATATTATAACCCTAATTCTAATTCTAATTCTAAGTAATACTAGTTACCATATTTTGTGGTATATAAGCATTCCTTTTTTACACTTGATACTAGCCAAGATTCTCATAATACTGGTTAGGGGTGCTTATTTTTGGAAGTGCTTACTTATTACAAAATATAGTAATACTTTATTATAATCAACATATCTAACTCTAACACTAATCTTAATTCTAAGTAATATTATAATTAATACCCTTTTATCTATCAGGATCAAGATATGATTGAGTCTGCATGTTAAAATGAGTCTGTAGTAAGTTTAGATGTAAAATTAATACCATATCTCTGATACAATAATCTTAATACGAAGCTAGAGATAAACTCATTATGTACTTTATTATATTATAATGATTATTTAACTATTATTTCAAGATCTTTGATTGGTAATTAAAAGTTAAACTAATAATCCTAAATAGAGAGATAACATGCTAATAGATTTTGTGAATTTTTGAGGTTATTGGTATGAAATATGCAAAGACAAATGAAATATACAAATTATTATTTAAAAAAGATATTGTTATATTTTGTAACAAATTTCTATTGCTTTATATGGAGTTAATGTCTTGTTTTGATATTGCTGATTTCAAAAGAACTAAATTATATAAAACCTAGTACCATATATTTGTTCTTGAAGCACTTGCTATATATCATGGTGCTAAATATTGAGTTGAATCTAATTGCGAAGTTGGGAGTTAGCCGTCCAGAATTCTGACTCATTCCAATTATCCCAAATAAAACTGTTAACATAATGTATAAATTTAAACATACTGAAGATGAAAACTCCTATATAATAAAACTTGCCATTACAAAAGCACTAGAACACAAAATTTTAATATTAAGAAATAGTTGAAGTTGATATAGCCTTCTGTGATAAAGTAGCTTTTGTCTCAGCCCTTTGTCTAAAATGTAAGAAAGAAAGAATTACAATGAATGAAGATTGGGAAGTTGTTAGTAAATGGGAAACTGAAAAGGTAATAATGAAAGAGTAGGAACCATTATCACATTGCATTACTGCATCTGTTAAATTAGTTGTTTAAATACTAAGTTTTATATAGTTTATTACAAATATATGTGCCGATTTTGGAATTAGCTAAATTAAAATTTTTATGAAAATTCAATATTTTAGTAAGATTAACATTACACATATCTAAATTAAATATGCGTTACATATTTATATAACTCAAATTTTAATAAAAAATAAAAAAAATTTTTTTAATTAATATTCAAAAGCAATGGTAATAACTACTTCTTTTTCCCCATTACTGCCCATCACTTTTCCATCATTTTTCTATTCACTTTTATTAAATGTGACAAAAAAGTTTATAAGTATATATAACAGTTATTTTTAAGTAGTAAGTAAAAGAAAAAACTTAATATTTTATAGTATACATAGAAAAGATATATTTTTTCATAATTTTTAGCTTTAAT
>QZLH01000311.1:39284-86189 GCA_003833135.1 Oehlia diaphana | reverse complement strand
AGTAAGTAAAAGAAAAAACTTAATATTTTATAGTATACATAGAAAAGATATATTTTTTCATAATTTTTAGCTTTAATTTATTGTTTTTTCTTTGTAAAAAATATATGCAAATAAAAAATAATTAGGATGTAAAATAGTTGTAAAATGAATAATAAGATATTCTTTTTTTCAAAATAACTAATTATATATTTGTTTTTTATCTTTTAAAATTATTTTATTAGATTTATTTTACTAAAATCCTTAAATGGCAAATAAAATCTTTTAAATAAAGTAAAAGAATTTGGGATTCTCTTATGAAAGCATTTTTTGGTAAGAAATAAAATTTTTAGATTAGACTTTATGCAGGTGACAAAATCGTGCATTATTATTCTTGAAGATATGCTAACATTATCATTTTACATTCATTTGAAAGCTGAGAACTTGCTCTATCATAGGAATCAAAGATTAGGAAAATTGGATCACTGGATGAGGCGTAATTAATGATTAAAGTCAAATCAAATTTAAAAATCAAAAATAAATATATTGGATGTAATTATTTACAATCCAGTGATTCAATTCATTTGATTTTAGGCTTATTAGAACAATCCCAATTTCCTCTTTTAAATAAATATAAATTCATTCATGTAATTTACATTTACAGGTATTTAATAATTTTTTTTTATATCAGACTTTATCAAACTTATTGTCTGAAGTATGAGGACATTCTACTTCTACGTTTTTTAAATGCAATGTCGTTCTGTACTATAGTCTGATCGACAAATGAAATTTTGTATTACATATATACAAATTTAGTCACATGTTAAGTGTTTATTATATTAAAAATAATTAATATTGATTTTGCGTACTAGTTAAAAAATAATATATAAACGCGTAACTCCATAATATAAATAAAACTTTAATAAGCAGAAAAGGCTAAACTTTTACTTATTTTGATTTGAAAAGAACTCACAGCAACCTGGAAATAAAGCACAGCTTTTAGTATACATGTTTGGCGAAGCTGCCAACCTGAATAACTTCGCTCATACAATTATTGATGATCATGTAATTATACTGAATACTTCAGATGCTGTAATAACTGATAATTAACTGATGGATAAATAATTAACTGATAGATAAATAATTAGCCAATAAAATATTTTTATAGTTTAGTTTAGTCATGAGATAGTCATATGTAAGGATGGGCCCTCAAATGATTTTTTAAATCTGCAATATTGTGGATTTTAGAGTCAAATTGCGATTAGTAATCCGCAATTTCACAATTCTGATTGGCTGATATTTTTAAATAATAAATTATTTTTTATTTTAAACATTTTATAACAATAAATAAATAAAAATGTTTTTTAAATCAATATAATAAATTTATTTATTTATTTATCATTTGTCTTAAGCATAGACTGATATTTTTCTAAATTGCATAACTGTGCCGTTTCTTAGAAAAAATTCTAGACAATTTTATTCATTTTTTAAAATAAGTCTCCCTGCTATATATATTTTCATCTAGCAACCCTATAAAAGAAAAGTAGAAATGTTAGTGACGTTTCTTTTTAAAGAAAATAGCCAACAAACATCTTTTCCTTCAGTCCTCCCTTACCTCAATTTCAAAATTCTGGTCATGTCTTTAATAAAACAACAAAAATTTTCTGGTCTTCCCTTACCTCAATCCAGAAGTCTGGTCATGCTTTTCGTCTAGCAACTCTACAAAAATGAAAAAAAAAAAATAAATTAGTGAAAATTATTAATAAAAAGTAACAAAATTCCTTCCCGGTCCTCCTTTACCTCAATTCTAGAAGTTCGGTCATGCTTTTTGTTCAGCAACTCTACAAAAATGAAAAAAAAATAAATTAGTTTGAAAATATTAAAAAAAAAAGTAACTAAAACCCTTTCCAGTCCTTTCTTACCTTAATTTCAGAGTTCTGGTCATGCTTTTCATTTGGCAACTCTACAAAAATGAAAAAAAATAAATTAGTTATTAAAAAAAATAATGAAAACCCTTCCCGGTTCTCTTTTATCTCGATTTCAAAAGTCTGGCTATGCTTTTCATCTAGCAATACTACAAAAATGAAGAAAAAAATAAATTAAAAAAAAAATAACAAAAATTCTTCCCAGTCTTTTTCTTACTTCAATTTCAAAAGTTCGGCCATGCTTTTCGTCTGGCAACTCTACAAAATAAAAAAAATAAATTTATTAAAAAAAACAACTTGCTGTCTGGTTTCTCCTTATCTACATAACTCCATTTTAAAAAGTTCAGTTATAATTTTTGTCCAGAAACTTTAATAAAAAAGAAAAAGAAATCATCAGATAATTTGTACTATGCAATTCGTCTGATAATCTGGTAGATAATAGGCAAATCTGCAAATTCGCAAATATTTTATAATTTCGTAAAGTATCACAATTGTATCGCAATTGAATTGCGATACTTTAGATCATTTGCAGAATTGCAGAATATTTGCAGAATTGTGAACAATTGCGCATTGCAGATTTGCAGATATTTAGACTTCAAAATCTGCAATATTCTGCAATACCGCAAATCGCAATTATTCTGCAATTGCCTATTTGCAGCGCCATCCTTAGTCACATAATAATGAATTTCTTTATTTTCTTTATTTTCTTATCTTATTTTCTTATATTTTCTAAATTTTTTTTAGTAGAAAAGATAGTAGATAATAGAAATAATTTTCTTAATTTGTTATAAATATCTGTAGTATTTGACAAGATTTCCATAGATTTACAGTTCTGAATTCTGCAGTTCGAATTTAATAAAATTTATTTTGTTTTTATATTAAAAACATAACACATTCTTTTAGTCTTTTTCTTATAAGTAAAAAGTGCAAAAATTAATTATTTTAATAAATAAATTGGGAAAATTATCGCAAATTGAAATTTTGGTAAGAAATTTTAATTTTGTTATAATTTTTATTCTAATCAAGCAATGTTATTTTAAGAACTCAGCACTACGTTAGTAGCAACATGAGGTAAATTTTTATCTTATAGGCGACAGGTATTACAACGCTTTAACGGTTTCTGTTTCCTAGTAAAATTATATATTAATAATATAATTGATGATTCCTGAACATCTACATGTATTAAATGAATTATTTTAAATTTATTTTAAAGATAAAGTTGGCATCACCTTAGGAAGCAAAGATCATTCAGATTGAATCACTACATGTAAAGTAATTAATGATCAAATTTAGATAAAATTCAATAAATATATTGAACATGATTACTGAACAACTAGTAATTCAATTCATTTGATTTTAGATTCATTAGATAGATCTTGATTTTCTCTTTCAAATGAATATAAATTTATTTACATAGCTTATTTCTACAAAGAATTATCAATGATTTATCATGAGAGTTATATTTGATCTATTAAATTTTAATGATATCTTATATTAAAAAAAAATTAAAAATTATATAATTAATTAGTTTTTTTTGCATTATTTAGTATAAATTTATTATTCATATATAAATAATAATTTATATTTGCTTTAATAAATTATTTTTATATAAAAAAATTAATTTCAAGAATTGGCCCATATATTGCACATTTCATTAATTAATTATATTACTCATTTTTTAGTTAATAAAGTATAATTAGCATTTATTAAAAATTGTAACAACTGACTTACTACCTTTATATTTGCATTTACTCTACCACATTTACAGTAAATATCTATTACAATTTCCTCTTTTTTAATGCATGTAAAACTGAGTAATGAGTATATGCAGACAATTGCTTGTTTTTTAATCTAACTAATGTTACAGCATATTTGTTTTTTTAATTTCTGAATCGATAGAGTATGTAACTAGGTTATCAATTAAAACACGTATGTTATCATATTATTATATCATAGGTGCAACTGTAAAGAATCTTTATGATAAAAAATTATGTGAGTATTCAGGTCAAAAATTCAGAATTAATAAAATATTTCTTAAGTATCCACATCTCCATCTTTTTTTTTACAGCAAATAAGAGTTTGACAACTTAAACAAGGTTTCCTTTCACTGTCTAGTATACATTCTATGAAGTACCATTTTCTGCATCTGTTACAATCCTATACTTTAACCATATCAAAAAATTTTTAATTTTTTATTAATACATGTGAAAAATAAATACAAATGTTCAGGACTTTGCCTGTGATGCAAAAATTACCTTCTTGACCCGTGTAACCATATCATCACCCCTCTGTATAATATAAATAAATATTTTATAGCAAGGGGGTCAGTGGGGTGCGATGATTTATGCAGTGTTGATTAGGTGAGACGGGTCAAGAAGGTAATTTTTGCGCCTGTGATACATAACAAATTCTATTTTATAACCTGCTCGCAAAATTATTTCTTAATAAATTTTTTTGTCTTTGCTTTCTTACTATCTGGAGAATCATCAATTTTGACCCTATCTTTCAATAAGCCAACAATTACCTCCATAACTTTTTTAATACCATGGCAAAGTTCTGCATCATCTTTCAATATTTTCTCATTAAGTACTATATGATAGTCATCTTTCAAGCAATAAATCCTTTCTGGTATGTATATGAGAAAGTACCAGTCAGAGGCTAAATAAAAAAAGCACAAGTTAGTATATACGAATGATAGATAAAAAAAATTATACAAAGGACTGAAAAGCTCTACCTGTAGTCACGATTTCATAGAGATAGTTAAACTTATCATCAAATGCTACAGATGCATTACTTTTTCTTATGTTTATATAATGAGAGTTTTCGAGTTGCATTATGTTCTGCATGAATCCCGCCACTAAATCCCTTTATTTTCCCTCAGTTATGGCTATCAACTTCTCATTAACAACATCTGTGACTTTTTTGATTATGTAATTGACTCAGCCAGATGCTTCTTCATAGTGTTTTATATATATGACTTGAAATGACTTGCATAGACTTGCATAACATAAATAATATAATTAAAGTATTATAAAAATTAGAATATAACAAATTTTATCATATAAATTAGGAAACATGAATCATTGAAATATTCAAAACATTATAATCACATGATTATCAATAAAAAAATTATATTACAGTATGTGATAGATACTTTTTTATTTACCTCAGTATTACTGATACTTTTATAATTAAAATTCTACCCTCACATGACCAGTAACATTTAAAGGGATATGAAAAATATAATTTTATAAAGTAAAAAAAAAACCAAGTCCCTCAGATAAATATAAACAGTAAAACATGGTGAGATGTAATGCCAGTGATGAATTTTACAAAATCACATAAGGTGAAAAAAGTGTCGTAATACTGAAAAAGATCATTTTTTTTAAGCGGTCAAATTTTATTCATTTATATAATATATTACATGATCATAATAAATCATATAATTTCACATTTAAACCAATTAGAACTACATATTTAATTACATAAAAGATCAATATTCTCTAAAAAGCATAAGGGCAGTTTGGATTTGATTGGCTGAAATCAATTTTTATAACAGATTATGACAATTTTGAAAGTTTCACAAAAAATTCTAAGGAAAAGATCATCTATTTGGTTTTTATCCTTCTTATTCTTGCTCACATGAGTCCCTAAGAACCATTTTTTATTAAAAAAAAACTAAGTTTTATTAAATTTTATTGTCTTTAAAGGTTATAAACCAATATACTAACTCTGTGTAATATGTAGGTATAGTTCAAGTTCTTCCTAGTAAAACTTGGTAGAACACTGGATGTCATTAGATATCTTTGAATATGTTGGTAGTTTTTAATAAAACAAAGTACTTTTGTCAAGTATTTAGTTGTTTACTATATACTATAATACATTTATCCTATGATAAATTGAATACTATAGTAAAATCATATATTTAATATTGATAAAATACAGTTTCTAAATTTAAAAATTTCCCTATATTAAATGGAATGGAATGTTGTGAAAATAAATTGTAGATGTAAGTATAAATAGAAAATATTACATTAATTTATTTTATCTCAGTTATTAATCCCTAAATTTATGCTGTAAGTTCGAAATTACTTAATTTCAGGAAAGAGGGAATAATCTTTTACATAGTTTGTACGGATGGTAGTAATATAAATAGATAAAAATTTCGTAGATTTAGATAAAATAATTTATTTCAAAATCTAGTGTAATTAAAAGAGTATAAGGATATGAATCTTTTAATTAGTGATAAAAATAAATTAATATAAATATTTTTATAAAACGTGAGAAAGCAAAAAAATAACTTAATGTTAAGATTCACATTAAATAGCCTAAATTCATATACTCCTTTCCTTTTTTATAGTATCATTCGCTTCTCTAGTATTTTTATTTTTTACAATGAAGTTTTGCAGTATATTAAAAAAGTAAATCATTTCTTACTTTGTTATGCATGCTATCCTAGCTATGTATGTAAAAGGAGGCTATTATGCATCAATTAATTTAACCAATTTTAATATACCAACAAAATATGAGAAGCTAAAGTCAATTATTAAGATATTCTGTAAAATACTTTAAGTCAAGGTTAGTAGATCTTCAGAATCCTCTTAAAGTATAACTTATTAATTTATGATTCGTGTAATAGTAACTGGAAAAAATTATTATGCTAAATCAGAAAATTTTTGTAGATCAAATAGTCTTAATGAAAAATTGGCATTTTTAAAGGATCACTTAGTTATAATTACACAACCAATTTATTAATTGTTATAAAATTCATCTTTTTAGGTGTAATATTGACTAAGATATCACATTTTGAAATTTTAGTTACATAGAATCTGAGTTGTTTTGTTAGTAATGTTCAGATCCTGCTCATCCATTAATCAGTAATTGTAAGCATGAACATTAAGTTCTTAATGTTCAGACTTTTTTATATAAAATCCAATCTTTCTTTTCAAAAAATTCTGCTTTTATTTTTCTAGCACTTTTTGGAAGTATTTTCATTTTATAATCAACTACTAATACAGCGCCATTTTTATCTAAATTCAGTAGATCAGCATTAAATTAAACTTTACGGACTTGATGTGCAAGATAATATAACAAATGATTTTGATATTCATTAAGATCTTCATATAAATTTGTTAATAGCTGATTTTTAAGACAATTAAAGAAGGTAAATAATTTAGCACTCTTGAGATGTATATGTATATTATTCTATACAAACTTCAAATGCCATAGTAAATAATAACTAATACAAGTATTATACTCTATTATTTCTTTATTATTAACAATCAGATTTTTTTCATAATATCGCTTTAAAATCATTGTAACTGTTCTAATTCATCAAAAAATTCTTTCTAAAAAAAAAAATAATATGTTTAAACAAATTATCTTTAAAAATAAGAATTTTTTTAGCTAAGTACCTTTTTTATGCTGTCTATAAACTTATTTTCCAAAGTTTATCTAGATCTTCTTGATAGATATATTTATTTCCTTGTAATTTTGTCATAAAGGTTGTACAATAAATTCTATTAGAAAATTTAGCATGAAATTTTTCCCAGAAAGTTTGTTTGGTATCACAAAGGTATTTTATTGGTGTACTAGTTTTACTATCTGTTTATATGAACTCATAATTACATGTGCTTTGTCATTGATAAAATTTTCAAATTCTTGCAATTTTTCACTAGGTAGCTTTTTTTTATTGAAGAGCCATCAGACTCATTAAAATAACAATGTATATGTGCCTTTGATATCAAATCATTTGAAATCTAGTAATATAGAATAATTTAGAAAAATAATTATAAAATTAGAAATCAACTACTTTATTAATTTATACTACTGATAATTGCTTTTAAAGTTCTTCATATTTGAAATCATCTGCTATAATAGACAGTATCCTTTGTTTTCTATCATCTCCTTTTTTATTAATTATTAGACTTTCTTGAAAGCAATTCCAAAATGTGTTAGATATATTATAAAAGTTTACTAGTTATGATATCAAAAAGCCAAATTCATATAGCAGTTTCAATATATTTTTTTAATATTATGATTCAATTATCTCATTCAAAATATATATTATAATAATTATATATAATAATTAGAATTTTTTTTTTTTTTTTTTTTTACAGATGAATTATTATTTATATTTACTTTTAAATCCTGTTTTGAAAAAGGTGTTACATCATAACATCCTATATTGCGAAGTATTATTCTCCATGTATTTAGTTCACGTTGTCACTAACGTCTCCCACCCACTGATAAACAAGTATTTATCTGTAATCTTTTATATTATATGTCTACTTAGTTTATGGTCATAAATCTTTTTAACTTTCAAACTGTGATAGCTCTCCCTACGAAAGTTCATCTTTATATCTCCTTGTAATTCACAATTAATAAATTACAATAAAATAAAATAAAATAAATATAAAAATTTAGGGCGAACTATATTACTTTTTATAAATACAATATTTTATTTTACGTAAATTATTAAATGTACTTTTTATTATAAGAAAACTGTACAAAAGAATCGAAATAATTAATTAATATATTAAAATAATATTTTATTCTCCTTAATTTTCATTATTAAAACAAATTTTAAAATGAAACTAAAACTCAAAACTAAAAACCAAAAATCTTCTCCAAAGTTCACTCTTGAACTCTCTCCAATTTAGCCTCTTTTTATTTCACAAATCTCATTTCAGTTCTTTTTATTTCATATATTATTTTATATGCTATTTTCTATTTTATGTGTTATTCCTATAATTTATTTTATCATTTTTCTGATGTTTCTTTTAATTCTTTTCTTATATATTCTTTAATCCACTATCTTTTATATTCTTTAATTTGCTATCTTTTATGGTTTTTTCTTATGTTAATTTTATTTTTAAATTTTCATTGATCATTAGAATCAAACCTGTGATTTCATTATAATTGGAATCTCAGTGATCTACCAATAAGCATTTCATGTTTCCTTTAATATCTATTCAATTTATATGATTTAATTCATTATCTGCCATTATAATGTTCGCTAAATTTATAAACTAAAAGATATAATTGTTTTAGATTACTATACAATTCAATTATTATTTTCTACTTCTTCCACTTGTTTAGAAATTTGTGCCAATCGATATTATTAATAGTCCATCATTTGAGATAATAAGAATAAACTTCTTTTATAAGCATATCATTATTCCAATCGCTTAATGAACAAGAAGGAATTTTTAGAATCTAAATCAATTATTGTGTTATAGTATTTTCAATTCCAAATAGTATTCTTCTAGTAAATGTTTTTAATTTGGCAACTTTTGTTCTTTGTTTGCTAAAAATTTTTTTTTATATAATATTAGGTGTAGAGCTCTGCACAGATCGGGTCAGGTTGGGTTACCTGGTTGACCTGAACTGAAATTTTTTTTTCAGGTCAGGTTGGGTTGAGTTAACCATTCTGACCTGACCTGACCCATTTGACCTGAAAGTATTCAGGTCACTTTAGGTACTTGAGTTACCTGAAGTTTTATACGTTTTTTTTATTAATTATACAAAAAATATCAGGTTCGATATTTTTAATTAAAAGCATTTTTTTTAATTTTTATTGAAAAAACGTTGGGTCTAAGTGATCTGGTGTTTATTTTTTGTTTTTATATATAAAAATGCCAAAACTATTTGTTTTGGCATTTTTTTTTGATTTTACATATAAAAATACTGGAATCATTAATTCTAGCATTTTTTTTTCGATTTTACATGTAAAAATGCCAGAATCATTAGTTCTAGTGTTTTTCTTTTTGAGTTTACATATAAAAATACCAGAATCATTAGTTCTGGCATTTTTTTTTGATTTACATGTAAAAACACTGAAATCATTAGTTCTAGTGTTTTTTTTTTTGAGTTTACATGTAAAAATACTGGAATCATTAGTTCCAGCATTTTTGTTTTTGATTCTACATGTAAAAATGCTGAAATTATTAGTTCTGGCATTTTTCTTTTTAAGTTTACATGTAAAAATGCCAGAATCATTAGTTTCAGTATTTTTTTTTAATTTTACATGTAAAAATGCTAGAATCATTAGTTCTAGCATTTTTTTTTTTGCTTTTACATGTAAAAATACCAAAACTGATAGTTTCAGCATTTTTTTTTCAATTTTATATGTAAAAACGCTGAAATTGATAGTTTCAGCATTTTTTTTTTTGATTTTTACATGTAAAAATACTGAAACTATTTGTTTCAGTATTTTTTTTTAATTTTACATATAAAAATGCTAGAATCATTACTTCTGGCATTTTTCTTTTTTATTTTATATACAAAACTGCCAGAAACTTTAGTTTTGGCAGTTTTTAATTTATTTGACCCAAATATATATCAGGTCAACGGGTCAGGTCAGGTACCCGACTAGCTTTAATCTGACCCATATCAGGTCATGAATTTGATGACCTGATCTGAATATTTTGGGTCAACCCGTTGAGTCACCTGATCTGTCAGGTCAGGTTGCGGAGCTCTAATTAGGTGTGCTTGCATAATATATTTTTTAACTTCTATTTTGTATATTATTATTACTTTACATACATCATCTTCAAATTTTTGAAGAAATAAACAATACTTCTTTGCCAAATAAAATAAAAAACTTGATTTAAATTTAACTCCAGCATATTCCTATTGATCATTTTTGGATCTCGCAATTCCAAATATAAAAACACGTACTAGTTCAAGATTTACAAAATATAGATAAAATAAAACTCCTTCTAATAATTTTTTACAAATATCTAAGCCTATTATTATAAGACCTGAAAATCTGGTTTTAATATGAAACATTTGTTGGTAAACTGTAGATATCACGTTAGAAATAAAAAAATAGAAATACTCAGCTTAGTAGTATATATAGATTTACAAGTGTAAATGTACCCTGACTATTCAAAATATTCCCTATTGCCTTTTACTACTGATAAAATAAAGTTATATCTACTTAAATGGGTTATTACTTTTATATGCAGACGAATAGGAACCAAAAATTTTATTTCTTAATTGCAAACTATTTACCATTCATACAAAAAAGGTCTAAAGTGTAATTCTGAATTAATAATTCTCACAGAAACTAAGAAAACATCATAATTTTTATCTTTTGTCATATTTGTAAAGTAATAATAAGTAACATGAAATAGTTTATATGGTTATATTAAGTAATATGAGAGAGATTTTAACATTTTTCTATTTATTAATATAAAATGATATATGTTCTTATTCCTGATCAAATCAGATGATTTTTTTGATTGTTATATGAATCACAAATTAGACTTATTAAAAAAAGAGCTAATAAAAAAAAACTTGCTTTGGAAGAATAATAATGTCTGTTAGAGAGAAAGAGTACAGATCTTCCCAAAAACTGAAGATAAGCAATAAGTTAAGGTTTATACTGTAGAAGTACATATTAAGCATCACTGATACAAATATTATTTTTATTCCTAATTTCAGAAGAAATAATTATTATCTGTAATTTGATTCTTTTGAATCTCTCAAAGTTCAAATATAAGTAATGTAATATTTTCAAGTGCTTGCAAATCCAAAAATTATTGATCAATATGAAAAAGATATTTTTAATAAGACACCTAATAATAAAGATTATATATTTACATCATATACATCTGAATTTTTTCTAATGAGTAATAGAATTTTATCTATAATTGTATTATATAATAGTAATATATTCACAATTTTTTATATATTATTTAAATTTTCAATAATGTCTTTTATTTCATTAAATAAAATATTAATATAAAGCTGGAAGATTAAGCAAGAAAAAAAGTGTGAATTTCTAAGAATATTTTTTTAGCAGTTAGCGATCATATCATTTCTCTTATTTTTACTAATAAAAATATTAGTTATTAAAAATTATAATTATGATTAATTCTAATATAATAAGATTTTTTTTAAGTAACATATACTCCTGCACAAAATTTTAGGACCACACTATTTTTGATTATATTAAATAAAGTTTTGTTTCTATTTATATAAATTTTTTTTTAAAAAGTTATTTATATTATAATTTTTAAATAAACATAAAAAATTATCATATTTGCATTTGTAAATCATATAATATAAAGTTTTTTTTTTAATAAGTCAGTAGTTATTAAGAAATCAACTATTAAATATTGATAATTATATATAGAAATTATTACTTTATTAGGTTTTACATATAAATTATCAATTTTTAATAGTTAATTTCTCAATAACTACTGATTTAATTTTTATGAAATTTGAAATATAATTTTATTTAAAGCTAATTATTTAAATTTTATATTTATTTTTATTGTGATCACTCTAGTTGAAAAGTTACAAATTCACTTTTGAGAAAAAAACCTTGTATTATGTGATTTATAAAAGTCAATATGAATTTTTTAAATTTATTCAATAAATTACTAATAAAAAATTTTGTTTTAAAAAAAAACTCGTATAAATAAGAATAAAATTTTATTTAATATAATCAAAAATAGACTGATTCTAAACTTTTTGTGTGGAAATATATAATTAAACATTAATAAGTTTTTGTATTTTAGATTTTACTCTATTTAATTTTGAAATTTTTTTTAATATTATAACGCTTATATAAAAAATTTTCATTAAGGGGCATGCCAGAAATCACGTGATTATACTCAATTAGAGACCTGACCCCCCCTACCCACCATGTGATTGAATTCTGATTGGCTAAAAAAATACATACAGTATAATATAATTATAATATGATAATATATTAATATATATATTATAATACAATTAGTATCTTGCGTTACAATGATATTACTATTATCAGATAAAATATAAGAAAGAAGTCGTACGGGAATTTTTCGGATTTTTAAAAAATCTAAATTATAATGCGTAATTCACGTAAAATCATTAAAACTTAGTGTAAAGCTTAATAAATAATAACAACATACCTACGTAAACTTCTTCCCTTCCTTTAACCAATAATAAGATAGCTTTTCCTTTTTTTCCAGCTCTTGCGGTTCTACCGCAACGATGGGAAAAAACTTTTGGGTCTTGTGGTGGATCCATTTGTATAATGAAATCAACGTCAGGCATATCTAACCCTCTTGCGGCAACATCGGTACACAATAAAAGAGCTTTTGATGTTGTCGGAAGGTTAATAAATGACTGATAGGTAGCTGTTCGTCTCTTTGTATCCATTTTTCCATGTAGCGAATGGATAGATATTCCTTTTAATTGTGACAACTTTGTTAATATCTAAAAAGTTGTAAATAAATTTTTAAATTATTATAATTCTCTAAATTAATTAAGAAATAAAATTAAAATATGTACTTTATAAAAATAATCAACACAAGCACAAGTAGCATAATAGATAATACATTTTTTTGTAGTTTTTTCACGGTTTATTATTCGTATCAGCTGAGCTAATTTTTGGTGTGGTTCACATACTATACATCCGATATCCAATCTTTTATAATAAAAAAATTTTCAGAAATTAAATATAAGGGTTTCGACAAAATTTAGAAATCTTACGTTAACGGTGTCCTTTGTTCATCCTTTGAGATAATATCTTCAACTTTAACAACAACTTTCACTGGGTTTCTTAATCCTACACGAACGATCTCAGAAATAGAATCGGTCATTGTCGCAGAAAATAATCCTGTTCGTCTTTGTTTTGGTAAATGTGTAATGATATTATCTAACGTTTGCGAGAATCCCATATCTAATAATCTATCAGCTTCATCTAATACTAGTATTTCTAGTTCTTTAGTATTTACCACACTTTTTTCGCTTCCTTTTCCAATTAATAAATCCCGCAGTCGTCCCGGTGTCCCAATAAGAATATCCGGGCCCAATTCTTTAAACTTAGCAATATCGTCATGAAGAGTAGTGGTACCCCCGATGATAAGTGCGTGTTTTGGTAAGGAGGGATCTTTGAGAAATATAGAAAATACTGAAGATATTTGTTGTGCAAGTTCTCTACACCGATTTATTAATTATTTTAGTATATTTTATTAAACAAAAGAAAAATAAGTAACATTAACTCAATTCAAATCTACCTTGTTGGAGTAATAACTATAGCACCTATTTCATTTTTTGTTAGTCGTTTTTTTCGAGTTAATTTTTCGATTATTGGAATAACAAATGAAAGAGTTTTGCCGGAGCCCGTTACAGCCTATACCAGTACATATAGTTTAGAATAAAATCTTTATAATAAATATATCTTTTGAACATACCTCAATCACTACGTCTTTATTTTTCATAAACAATGGAATAGCACTTGCTTGAACAGGGGTCATTTCTGAAAATCCTAAAGTCGCTAAAGTTTCCAAACTAAAGATAAAGAAGATAAAAGTATTGTTAATTGCTACCTATATTAACAAGAAATGCGGACTTTCAACCCACATAAAAGGACTCAATTTAGGCTCTAAAGTATCCCAAGAGCCTGCTTTCGCAGATGTCGCGGACATTATTAAAGGCAAAAAAAAATAATTTTTTCGATCGGTGATCAATTATATAGAACAAGAAATATGATTGGTTTAAATTAGTGTAACGTGTAACAAAAAAACCATTGAATGTTTTTTTTTTTGATCAAAAAACCATCCGTTTGAAGTTTTATATTCGAAAAATCAATTGAATATAATCATAAATAGATAAGACACGAAGATGCTTATTCCAAAGAAAAATCGCAAACTGATCTATGAAAATCTTTTCAAGGGTCAATTTTTTTTTCAAATTGTTTCTGATTTGTTTGATTTGTTTATCTTTTATTAACCTAAAATTGTATGATAATTATTTTCAGAGGGCGTTTTGGTTGCGAAGAAAGATTTCAATGCCCCTAAACATCAAGACATTGAAGTACCTAATTTACACGTGATTAAAGCTTGCCAAAGCTTAAATTCAAGAGGATTTGTGAATACACAATTCTCATGGCAATATTATTATTATTCTTTGACAGATAAAGGCATTGAGTATTTAAGAGAATATTTACATCTGCCTCAAGAAATTGTTCCAGCTACTTTCAAGAAACCTAGGCCCGCTGCAAGGCCACGCCCTGGTATGTTAATGTGTTATGTTATGATTTGATTTAAATATGATAAATTCCGATTTAATTATTTTATGATTAATTTGTAAAAAAGAGGGAGAAGGTAGAGATGGAAGTTCTTATCGTACAGCAGGTCGTGGTGATCGTGATTATCGTCGTCGTGATGATGGTGAAGGCAAAAAAGAAGGAGCTTCCGGTGACTTTAAGCCTGAATTTAGAGGTGGTTATGGCCGTGGTCGTGAACAATCAGAATAGCATAAAATTTCATATTTAGTCACATGATAAATTCTGAAATTTGTTTCTGTCGACAAAATATTTAAACCAATAACATAATAAAAAAAAATGGTTATTCAATAATATAAAACCGTTTTTTACACGGTCAATGTCAAATATCATTGGTGTCAAAATCGTCAAATCATGCACTATCACGTGATATCGAATTTTCTTTTAATATGTGATGTAAAGTAAAATAAAAATACTCTCACAAAAAGATGCCAAAAATTAGACATTCACGAACAAAAAAACCTCCAGAAGGTTTTGAAGACATCGAAGAAACATTGCAAGAATTTGCCCGAAAAATGAAAGACGGTAATATTAGTTTATTACTATTTTGCTATATTTATTTTCTTTCAAGTTAATTTTCTTTACAAATATAGCTGAAAATGAGCCACACGAAGGAAAACGTCGTGTGGAATCTTTGTGGCCTATTTTTCGTTTACACCATCAAAGATCACGTTACATTTATGATCTATACTACAAACGAGAGGCTATTTCAAAAGATGTTTATGATTACTGTTTAAAACATGGATATGCCGATGGTAATTTGATTGCCAAATGGAAAAAGGTTTGTATTTATAAACTCATTATTATTGTATAATGCATTTATGGTTCTAATTATTGCCTAAACTTGGTTTATAGCCGGGATTTGAACGCCTCTGTTGCTTACGATGCATTCAACCTAAAGATACTAATTTTGGCACTACGTGTATCTGTCGCGTACCAAAATCGAAATTGGAAGAAGGACGCATAGTTGAGTGTGTTTTATGCGGTTGCAGGTAATTTTTAAAGTTTTATTATTTTGTTTGTTCTGCCTTATTTTAGAAAGTGTTGAAATTTTATTTTTCTGTAGAGGTTGCTCGAGCACGGATTTTACTTCCTCGAAAAAAGAAAAGTCAAAACAACCAAGGATTGAAAATGAGGATCAACATTTACAATCGGAAACTTATGGAGAGCAATCCACACAAACGCAAATTAAGCAGCCATCACCAAATGAAGAAAATGAGAAAGATGAAGATAATCAAAATAAAGTTGAATAAAAATTTGATGATTTTTAGATGTGAGTTTTTTATTTTTTTTATTTTTTATTTTTTTTATTTTTTTTTAAAAAAAAAATATTTTAACTATATTCACATTAATAAGTTGGTTTAATAGAATTAATTTATTTTGGTTTGTATATAGCATTATTATATTTAGAAAAATTTCTTTATTAATGAAATAAAATTTATAGAATGTCACCTGCTTATTGCAATACGAAACAAAATAAGGATCAATTATTCCAAAATAATATATGGCTTTTATTATTTGAAAACGATTTCTTTGTTATAAAATAAAGTTGTTGATATTAAAATAATGTTGTTGATATAATAATATGATCATAATTATAGTGAATTATAATAATATGCCAATTTTACACGTAATACCAAAATCCGTTTAAAAAAGCAATGGTGAATTTGTTTACATTGAAAACGAGAACCGAGAGTTTTTATTACTGGCCTTTGAAATCAAGTTTTCACATAAATTTGTTATTTAGAAAATTTTTATTAATATAACATTACAGTTTATAATACTGTAAAATATAGTTTATAGCGGATTTATTATATCCAGTAATAGCTGTATAAATAAAAATATAAAAATTATAATTTGAGAATGGTTAATTATATTTAGTAATGATAACGGCAATTAAGTATATTGTTATGCTACTTTCTTTAAGAGAAGTCAAAAAAAAAAAAAAAGATTATATTATTAAAAGAAAGAATAATATAAAAATCAAATAAATTTATTAGAATTTAAATAGATATTTAAAATTATTATATTATGTTGCTTTTATAATTCAAAAGTACTACATAGTTAGAATACTAGTTGTGACTTGTTAATTTAACCCATTTAAAACTCAATTTTTAAGGATTTTAAGTAAAATATAAAAAAAATAAAATTCTATTTAGAATGAAGTGAAATAAAACAAAATATGAAAATATTTAATATATATGGTATTTATGAGTGATTATTACCTTATTTTGAAATTTTGCAGACAAATTTATTCGTAGGAATAAAAAGAGGTGCGTTGCAACACAAATAGGTATATTTTACAATTAAACCAATAATTATAAATTAATATCATTATTGTTCAAATGATAACTTCTTAAATACCCAGCTACCTTTCTCCCTATATTTTTCTTCTATCTGATATTTGTTATTAATTAAATTATTAAGGTTTAAAAACACTTGATCATCTTCTACCCAATCAAAGTATTGAAGAATTGTTTCTTCGCCATTTTTAACTTTATCACGCTGACGTTGTTCAATCTCACTCTATTAAATTAATAAAAATTATAAGTAAAAAGTTATATATATATATATATATATATATATATATATTTTAAAAAAAAAGAATTTTTCGCAATACCTTTAGTTTAGAAGCCGTAGCAAAATCTCCCGAGTCAATAGCTTGTGATACATATTTCCACAATTTTCTACTTTCCAAAGCATTTTGATCCTCTTCTGGTGCAATTATAGGAACCGCTCTTTGAGAGCTCTGTATATCTAAGAAGATTGTTTTTTCATTAGTTCTACAATTTTCTAAGTTAGATTTCCCTGACCAAGTGCCAGTAGCGACATAAAGTTGCTCTTTTGATCCATTTTTGCGCACTACCCCATTAAAAGTGTGTTTATCCCCGGATAGCCATCCCTTTCCACTAAATTCTATTAAAATATTATAATTATTAGATTGAATCACGCTAGTTCCGCTATAAAGGAGGACATAAAATAAAAGAAAAAAATTACAAATTTATTAATTGAAAAAAAAACGATAAACCTTATTATTTTAACAAACCTCAATTCTACATAAGGAGCCCCTCTCCATAATCCAAGAATTTGTAAAGATGGCAAAGTAATTAAATATTTCTCTGGATGATCTCTCATACGAACTATTACATGACCTACTTGTATGACATCAATTCGAGCTGCAGTTGCTTTGAAAGAACTTTTCTGTCCGGCTGAATAAAAAAGTAAAGATTTCTCTTAAAAAATGATTTCCTGTAAGAAGTAAAATAAACAATATACATACTATGTCCATTTGCTGAAACACCTGCTTTTTGGTTTTCAAGATAAACTGCTGAGATTGGTGGATGATGACTTACTTGTTCTGAAGACAATATAGTTTCACCGGATCCATTTCTATCTTCCCATCTTGCCAAAAATTGTTCACCTATAATTTAACAAGAGGGATATAAGGGAAGATATATACGTGATTGATTTTCTTTGATAACTAAAAAAAAATACCTTACCAAGAATAGGATTGAACGGCTTTTTTTCGATTTTATCTTTGTCTTTTCTTGATGCAAAAGAACCATATAAAGTACTTATATACCATCTTAACACGGCAACAGCTCTTTCCAATTCATCAGCTGGTTGAGAGATAGCAGCAAAATATTCAGGATAGTCTGCCCAATATTGTCTATCGTTTAAAAATTTTAAACGAGTTAAAAATAAATTTAACCTTTATATAAGAAAGTAGCTTGGCTTACCCATATTCTAGTGTTGAAACGCCTGATAAAAGAAAACTGGGACACGTTAGGCTGTAGATATCGCCAGTGAAAGTAGAAAGAGTTTTCAAAAAACCACTAAATTCATTTTTTTTAGATTCTGGAACTTGAATATCGTTTTCCCCGCTATTATCCATATTTTATTTTTTAATTAACGAAAAAAAAAAAAAAAATTCGGGTTTAAAAATTGAATTCTCAAATTGATGTAATGTCACACACAAGTAGAAATTATCTATGTATAATCACGTGATTTGGCATTTTTACTTATAACATTGGAATAATCTTATTTGTATAGAAATATTAAAAAATATTTGGTTTATTTGGTTTATTAGATTAAATGATGTCACACTATTAGTTTAAAATAAAGTTACAAAATATTATATGTTTAAAAAATATAATTGGTAATATTGTCCTATTCTTCCTTCTGATTCTTTACGATTTTGGCAACTCTAAACATAGCTGTCATGGTATTGGCGGCTTTAGAATGATCATTCAAACCACCATGGAATGCTTTAGTGGAGTCTTTACCATAATAATTCTTCAAAATTTTTGCACCACCAGGATGATCGTCCTTAAATGACGAAACATCCAACACATATTCATCAACTAATATCCATTCTTTTCCTTCTTGTTCTTGTTTTTGTTTATATTGCTCGTAAGTGATGACGGGCAATGAGGATGGATCAATTCCCCAATCGTATTTTTTAGATTTTTCTTGGGCTTTAATAATTTCCATATTTACCATTGCTTTACGAACTTCATTTTCAGGAACACGAGATACTTTTGGAACTTGATTTGTTAATTTATGTAGAGTAAATATAATCCATTTTGAGGGATCCCAATCACATAAACGGTACCCATTTCGGAAATCCTTAGGGAATTCATGATGCTATGTACACAAAAATTGTACAAACAATAAATTTCATGTTAATAAGGCTTGCATATCTAAAAAGAAGTGAAATGAACGTTAAAAACCTACAAAGTTGTGATACCCTTCACCGTGAGTCATCATGGCAAGTAATAAGTTTCCACGTGCAGAAACTTCATTAGAATAAAGTTGTTCGCCAGCCCAATGTGCAAAACTATTAATGCAAAAAGTTGAGTGCCAAATAATAGTACGACTTAGGATACCACCGTATAAGAATCCACCGAGGGCATCTCCCCATAACGAGGCGACCAGAGTAGGAATTCCTAATCCACAACTTAACGCCAAAATTACATAATATTTATGCTGGAATCTTACTACAGGATCTGCATTAAGATCAGAAGCGTCAACTAATTTCAAGCGTGGGTAATATGGTCTTTTGAAAATCCAGCCCATGTGGGAAAACCAAAATCCTTTTGCTGCCGAATAGGGATCGTGTTCCGTATCTGTCCATCTAGATTGAGATAAAAATTTAATATTTATGTTTATGTATAGAAATATGAAAAAGGTAATGATTCATACCTATGATGTAATCTGTGGCGAAGAACCCACCACTTGATGGATCCTTGGAATCCAAGTGTACCTAATAAGCCTAAAACGACGCGTAAGGGAAGCTCGGCTTCGTATGCTCGGTGACTCCATAATCGATGATATCCAACAGTAATTCTTTTAAAATAAAGCAGAACAGGAATTAAATTTTTGGAACTTGATATCAATTTATAAATAATTAAAAAATTTCAATAGTTTACCCAAACATTGCCAATTGACATATCACAAAGGTCATAACCCATGTTTTTCTATCCGCAGTATATGTTAAAAATGAAAGTAGTGAAAATATATGTACGATGATAACGAAAGCTCCATTTATCCACCAAGCCTCATTACCTGCATGGGATTGTTTTTTATTAATGTATTTTTGCTTTTGTATATCATCGTTAAAGCTACTGGGAAGAGAAGAATCGTTGGGTTTTTTTACTGGCACAGCAGCCATTTTGATTTATTTATACAAGGAAAGAATGAAAAAAAATCAAAATTTTTTTCGAGTTTTTTTTATGAAACGGGGTTTTTCGCGTCCTTTATAAAGTGGATTTTACTTCTTATTCATCATTCCAAATAGCAAAAAAAAAGACCACGAGCTGATGCTCATTTTAAGATTCACGCGATTATTACGAGATCTGCCACCCCCAAAACCCCCATTTTATTTGTGAACACGTCTATTTTCGGACAAAAGTCTGTTTTTATCCTGTTACAGTTTTTTATTTAAATAATCAAGTAATTAGTTAGAGATCTCGTTTTAAAAAAAAATGGTTAAGATTTTTTTTTGGCGACGATAGTGAACCATTTGAGTGACGGATTAGCAATTAATGAATCATTAAAGAATCAAACGTGGGAATTGATGTGTTCAATGTATTCGGAAAATATTTAACTAAATCTAATAATAGACTTTTGTCCGCGTCAGAATGAGGTAGTATTCATGTGTTAATCGTGTTAATCGTGTTAATCGTGTTAATCAGTCATAAACAAACATGTGTTAATTTTCGTGTCAATTTTTTCATATGAACGCGGGTCTGACATTTGGAACTTGATGTATGAGGCTGTTTTTGGAAACTGACGATTTATTTTCATATGGTTAATAATTTATTATTTTTATTTGATTTACCATTTCATATGCACTTTAATTACTTACTAACAAACGATCATTATTTTATTTGACATTTAATTGATAGATGAGCTACGAGAGTACGAGCTGATCAATAATTAAAATATTAAATGAATGCTGTATTCAAAATGAAATCGAACAACACAATAGCTTATAGTGACAATCAATCAGCTTCAAATTCCATTTTTTTTACAAAAAAGTACCCAATAATTTTTTATTTATTTTTACATTCCACGTGAACAAAGTCACAGTACAAATTACAAGGACGAACGCCAAACGTAATCTAAAAACTGTGAACCAAACCGCCAAGATTGACAGCGCCCACCCTGGAGTGGAGGGACGCCCCGAGGAGCGCCCGCCCACACTAAAAATAGTCATCAATGAATATTAAATTATTATATGACATGATTTTAAATGACATGATTTTAAATGACATGATTTTAAATGACATTATTTATTATTGATTTCTGATTGGCTCACATGATAAAATGGAATTTTAGTAATTGAATTTTCTAAAAGTTTGTAAGGTTGCACAATTTCCTGGGTAAAAAAAAATCGACTTTTACTCGCACATAAATTATGGATTATGCAAAAAATAAATCTTCACACTCTCCGCAAAATATAACTAAAACTATAGATGAACCTGATGAATATGAAGAAAGAATAATTAAAACTGGTTGCGCAAAAGAAAATGAAGAATTGCAGATTTGTTTTGCTGACAAAAAAGATTGGAGATTATGCCAAAAAGAATTAAATAATTTTAAAGAATGTTGGAAAGTTTATCAAAATAAAAATAAAAAATTGCAAGAGGATTGATTGTTCTATTACGATTCTAAATATTCTTAAAGGAAGGGTTATTTATTAGATACCTCGTTAGCAAATCTTTCTACAGCATTATATGAATTATATTACTACAATTTTGATTTCCAAAGTTTTTTAAATTAACAAAGTCGTTATATTTATTTTTAATAAATTAAATTAGTACTATCATATACTTTACCTCATTACTTATTTAACTTATCATAAATTCTAGCTTCTTCCCAAAGAGTTTGACCAGAACAAGCACATACTTTCTTCGTATTTTCAAAAGCACCAGCAGATCTTGCAATAATTCCAGCAATAATTCCGGGACCAGAATTTCCATCAATTTTACTTTGTTTGTTATCTCCTTTTCCTTCATCATCTTTTTTATGTGAAATGACCATAGATCTCCCAATAACATCCCATACTTTAACTCTATTACTTTCGATCACTAAATCTCCCCAACCATTTTCATCAACATAAATATTTCCAAGATCTCCAACATGACCTTTTTCAATATTTCCATGTTCAACATTATCTGGATTATAATGATTTCCGGTACTTTCAGAACCTCTTGAAATGTCACCCAATTCATGTATGTGAATTCCGTGATACCCAGGAGATATCCCCTGTATTGTAACATCAATCAAACAATTATCTGTGTCTATTTGAACTAAGCGAGCAAGTCCTTGTGGTTTTTTTAATCGTGTAGTTTCACCTTGATCTAATGGTATATAAGTATAGTTATCAAAAATGCAAACTGCTGCACCAGCGTGCTGACCTAAATAATAAAATTTTCTTCAATTATTTTGATTACACATGAGAAATGAAGTTTTTTTTATGAGAATTAACCTTGAATAGTGCCTTGCCCGCGTACAATTACTTTCTTTCCTGTTTCTTTTAATTTTTTTGAAACAGCTGAAGGAGGCGCTATTTGTCAATTGACAAAAAATAAATATTCAAAAATTTCGATAAATCTAAATTATAGTTTTACGCTACCTGTTCCTTCGACAATGACTTTTTGATCATTAAGGTCAATATCAAACCGGTTAATTCCTAACAAATATTTTAAAATTAATTATTTAACAAATACTTCATATGGTGATGAAGGTCTATAATCTCAAACAAATTTACCCGGAATTTGAGTTAAAACTTTTTTCACAGATTCAACGCATGAATTACAAGTCATTTCCACAGCATATTCTGTCTAAAAACAAGAAATTAATATTCGAAAGTTGAAACAAAAAAAAAGAGAGCTAACATACTTTAAATGGCTTTTTCGTAGTAAACATTTCTTTTTTTTTTAGAATTTAGAAGAGAAAATTCATACTATTTATAATTTTAAATCAATTGATCTTCTGATCCTTCTGATCACCGTCATAAAGTGTCATCCAAGAAAGTCGATCTAAAAGTACAAAATTTTCCTTTTATAGAATAGGTTACATCACATTTATCCTTTTTAAGGAAATTCATTTCTTTTTCTATTAAAGATTTGCATCAAAAGATTTACAGTTTGCATTTAACTTGTCCAAGTTGGCGTGCCATACTACTATTAATATAGTATGGTAGATCTTCTGTATCTTAATATTGAAACAATATAAAAGGCTTAATATAGGGAATCTCAAAAATATATCCATTTTTCGTTGAAACACAAATGTCACATTCACAATTATTTGATAATGAAAGGCAGCGTGTTTGCCTCATCCCGATCCCAGCCTTACCTCATTTAACGGAAAAGAAACGAGAAGCTGGGGTCTATATTTCCGGGGGCTTGGTATAAGAAATTTTAAAAGATATTTATGTGCTTGAAATTTTTTTCATACGAACATATGGACATTAATCTATTGATATATTAATAGTTTGCAATAGGGTGGTGGTTTTTTATTGATGCTGTAGTGTATTCTAATTATCTGAAAAGTGATGATGATAGTGTTCCTGTAATGAATTTTGAGGACTGGATATGTGGAATTCTAAGTACAATTGGGATGATAATGTAAGTTTTTTTTTTCCTGAATAAAAAAAAAATTCACACCCTTAACGAATTTAACCTACGTAATAATTGTATTCTAAAAAAAAAAATTACTTGATTCGTGTTTTTTTCTTGTACCGTTTAAATATTTTGTAAATAAATAAATAATATAGTATTAATCTCATTAATAAATCTAATCTTACGCCTGGTAATTTTTACGGACCTTACGGATACGGTGGTGAAGTTAATATGTATGCTCGCCTGTTCTTATTTGTGGGCTTCGCTGCATTGGCTGGTGGACTTGCCGGATCTTTTGTATGTATAAGTCAAACTGGATTTTATTATATCGGTTATTTACGTTTATGGTTTATTTGAAATCCAGTTTGATACTTGCTAATTATTTTAAATTTTCAGACCATATTAATTCTTAAATATATTGTAATTGAATCACCACATACATATTTTGGAATTGCATTGATCATTCAAAACCTTTCCATCATGTTCAGGTAAAATAATAATTTAAAATAATTCTTTTTCTTTTATTTATTTGTTAATATATTGATTTTTCTCGCATCGTATTTAGTACTTTTATACTTTGGATTGCACAGAGTACTGATGATGAAAGCGGTTATCATAATTACCTTTAAATAAAAAAAAGTTGTGTTTTTTTATTTGTAGTAAGATTTATTTTATTTTTTTGTACTTTTATTATTTTCAACTTTAACTTTTAATAGTTGAATAGAATTTATTTTGTATAAATTTGTATGTACAACAAATATTAAATTATTATTGTTGTTTAATTTGGAACTTTTGTACCTAAATCTGATATGGATAATTATTTTATTTTAAGTATAATATAACAATTTTTTTGAATATATGGTGATGTTTAATGTTAATATTGTTTTATCCAGATTCTGGAATAATAAGTCTACTGAACAATATTAGAATTAATCAATTTCAATCTCTTCTTCTCCCTCCAAATTATCCTGTCCATTTCTTTTCCTCTTTTTGCTATCACCTGACATTTCCTGAACCATCTTCAAGACAACTCCATTATCATCATAAACTAAAGTTCCAGCTTTCCACATTCCTGTTTTTAATCCAATATTTTTATTTTTCTCATACTCAATTTTAATCGCATTTTCATCTCCTTTCCACTCTTTATAAAGTTGTAAATTCTGCCTTCCAATTAATCGCATCGTTTTTACGCGAAGATCTTGTGCAGACTTTAAGAAAATGTAGTTCCAATAATAAATATTAATAAAATCATGTGTAAATAAATAATAAAATAAACATTAACAAACCCAATCCGGCAAAAATTCATCGGAAATTTCCTTGTAATGCCCAATGCCGTATTTTTCTATACCTTTAATAAGCAGAACACGTTCCTTATCTGACCATTTACGCTGTATTTGAGGAATCGATCCTTTTGAAGGTCGAAAATAACTTTGCATAATAAATTCAATCAAATAAACTATCTTACATACGTAAAACAATTAATTAGTAAAAAAAATTAATATCATACTCTTGATTTAAAGAACCATCTGGGTGCAAAATATTTTGTGTAATCTCAAATTCCGGTCTTACGCTAAATTTCAAGCGCATCCTTTTAATCCAAGCTTGTTTATTTTTAAGTTTCTCGAAGGTAGGATTTTCTTCTGAATTTTGTGAATTTTCAGAAGTTTCTATTAAATTTACTTGCATCTCATCTACCAACGAACCTACTTTTTCCGGATTTTCCTTGGGTGGATTCATCAAAATCACCGGTTTTGGTTCCGGCGGTATATTTAAGGAAAATTCCGGAGTAGCAACACTGTTAATATTCATAATTGGAGATTTTGGCGAAGATGGACGCGTTAATTCTTGTTCATCTGGCCTAACTTTAGAATTTCTTTGAATTAACTTTGGTGTTATAGATTTTAAAGGTGATTTTGGGGTCTTTCTTAAAGAAGAAGTTGATATTTCCGGAGGAGGTATTGCAATAGTAGTTGGAAGTTCTATTTTCTTTGGAGGAGGAATGTTAACAGCAAAAGGAGTTAATGGAGGTAGAATTATAGGCGGTAAAATATTTGATGCTGTTGATGATAATAAATGTGGTTGTAAAGGAGGTGAAGCTAAAATTATTGATGGAGGTGGTTTAGTTGCTTCCAATAAAGGAGAAGGAGAAGGTAAATTTATTGGGAACTTAGGAATTGGAGAGTGTTCTATTACAAGTTCTTTAGGAATAAGTTCTTTTTGTTCTGATTCTTGAAGTTGAAAAACTTGACCAGTAGCTTCATCTGAAATCTCACTAGCTGAAGTAAAAAAATCATCCCAGTAATAATTATTAAGATTAGATGAGTTTTCTACTTGATTTTCGTCATCAGGATGATCAATAATAAAATTAATCGCGAAGCTCATTTTTGATTAGATTATAATTTTTTTTTTTTTAAAAAAAAAACAGGTAAAAAGAAAAAAATACGCGTTTATTATAACGTGTTTATTTATAGAGATATTGTGAAACAAAATTACAAATTATAAAGCAATCAAAGCAATCTGTATACATGTTGTACAAGCGAATCAAATCTTTTCTTAATTCTTAAGCATACGCAGTTGATTTACCAGTAAAGAAAAAAAGGATCCCTTTTTAAATTCAAAAAGGAAGGTTTTTCTCAGTAGATATATAATAGATAACAACTTATTTTTTATTTTGTAATTCTACTTTACTAAGTTTAAAATTTAAATGAAAGAGTTTGCTGCGTAAGATGAAATTACGGATATTTCCTAATATAACATTTTTAAAAGCCTCGTCTAGTAAACTTGAATTACGGCGTAAAGTCTCTATTCTTATTGTATGTAAACCCGCGCAAATTTCTTATTTTGTAATATAATAAATATCAGATATATCTTAATAAACTAAAAAGACCGTGTATCGAAATCGGTTATGAAGTTGTATTACAAGCACGAACACAATCGCCTCAAGGGAACATTTCCTAATAAGGATCTGATGAACTAAATTGTTCTTTATATATTTTTCCGCTAATTTTTTTAAATTAATTATCATTTACACCAACTTTTCTCAAAGGATCCTTTTCTTTTTTTCCTTTTCGTATACTCATAAATCGTCCAAACCGAATTGTCGTTTGAATGTATGTATGCAAATGTATGTGTGAAGTAAGCTTAAACTTTTTTAAAGTATAGTAACTAGGTAATAAAAGTATCGTTTTGCTGTATCTTTTTTATGAGAAAAAAAAGATTAAAATTCTGGATTTTTTTGCCAGTATGCAAAGTGAAATACTTATTATGTTTTTATTTTTTCTTTTAATCAAATTAATAAAAAGATAATTTTATTTGAAACTTTTTATTTTTATTTTTATTTTTTGTTTTTTTTTATTTTTTATTTTTTATTTTTATTTTATTTATTATTTTATTTTATTTTTTTTTTTACCTTTTTTTTTGTATTTATATTTATATTCATATATAATAATAACTTTTTTATATATTATAAAATTATTTCGAACAACGAACAATGAAAATATAAAAATTTATTGACAAAAAAGTAAGTAATTAAAATCATTTACATAAAACAAACAATTCAGTTAACAATATATTCTAATTTTAATGGTTCTTTTAATTTTTTAGTTTTAGTAAACCGAAATTAAGAAGAGTGTCCATTTTTGAGAGTTATCTCTCCCTCCTTTTTATTAAAACTGAACGACTAATAACTCCTATCAAAAATGCCTATACTGACGAAATGTCATCAAAATTAAAATTCAAAATAATTCTCCTCAACCTTATAATCCTTTTAACTTTTTATCCATTAGCAAGCTATTCTCAAGCAGTAAAAGCACCACCATGCCTTCCACTTACTAACACAGTAACATGTCCCGCTTTCTCACAATACTATATATCCTCAGCTTCTTCACAATCATTACCGTCCTTTCAAAACTCAAATGGAGCTATTTTTGATATAAATTTTGATTGGCTATTGAATGCAGAAAATATAACCATATTTGATGAATTAATTATGAATTATGTAAATACTCAATATATTAAGTGGAAATATAAAGACGATGCAAATTCTTCTTTAAATGCGGAAATGTGCTCTTCTGAAATAGCATCAAGCTTTACTGTCTATGCAAGGTATACTCTGACAACGATTTGTGCATACCTTGTGCAAGGACCTCAAAGTAAAATATGTAATAATTCTTCGTTAAAAGAAAGGAAATTGTGTAAACGAACTTGTAAAGATCATCTAGCATCTTTACTAGAAATATCTTACAGTCCTAACGTTTGCACTACTGAGATAATTTTTAATCTTGATGAGAAATTGGAAGATTTGAATAGATGGTGTGAAAATCCTCAAAATTCCGCTGACGACTCTGAAAATTGTATCTCTGGAGAAGAAAATGAATTAGTTAATTGTGGTATGTTGTATGAAATGAGATAAGAGATATTCAAACGGAGGTTAATTTTTCTATTTCCTCTATTTAGGATTTCAGTTTGATACAAAAGGATTATGCTCGTATTGCGAAAGCAATAACTCAAATTCGTGTTGTGGCACGGCTAAAGATAGATTAGAATGTTTTCAGAATGCACCATCGGTAAGCGATTCTGCACCGACAATCTTAACGCCATCAAATTTGACTAACAACGCATCAGGTATAGAAGCATTTGATGGCAAAAGTAATAATGCGAGCAGATTAGCACTAGTGTTGGGTACAATAGTAGGAGGTTGTTTAGTATTGGGTGTCATTATATTTTGTTGTGTAAAAAAACGACACGGAAAAGGAGATAGAAGCAGTTTTTTTGCAACTCCATATTTTTATTTCAGACCTCCAAATGTTGATGGGCATAATCAATACGGAGCATCAACGGAAATGATTGGAAGACGTTCGCATAGTAGCGTAACGCCCAATACTCCTTCAAATACTGGTACTGGAAGTTTATTATCAAACATAAGTGCTGAAGGTGTTGATTTGGCTATGAGTGGAACTAATAACAATTCTCATTATGATAATAATATGTATAATAATACAGGAAATAGAAATATAGGATTTAATTTAAATGTAAATAACTATAATCCAAATGTAACTTTAAGTATACCTACGCCTTCGCCTCCTTTAACGGGAACAGCAAATTCATCAACTACATCAATTCGACATATATCCTCACCTAACTCCGATTCTGGTGTAAGAGAAGAAGTGAGTTTAGTAGTTGTGCAATTTCCTTATTCAGCACAATTACCTGATGAATTGGAATTATCTTTAAATGACATAATAGAAGTTAAGCAAAGATTTGATGATGGATGGGCTGTAGGGATAAATAGGAGTACAGGAAATGAAGGTGCTTTTCCTAATGTTTGTGTTGCAGAATTCGTTGGTAATGTTGGTGATGACAATACACCCCCCACTTCTGCTGAATATAATAATACTATCGGAAACGGAAGTGAAAGTGCAAGTCGGAGTATAAGTATAGCAATAGCAGGTGAACCACCATATACGACTGATTCGACTTTAGATGAAAGTGATAATCTGGAAAGCAGAGAAGGTGGTGGATTAATGGTCTTCGGAGAAAGTCCGGCATCTAGTCAATTATCAGATGAGAGATCAAGACAAAGTTTGAATAATAGCGTTGAAAATCTACCAAGAAGATATTCTAGTATGAGAAGGATGGACGAAAATGAGAGCGAATTAGGCGATATCGGTGAAGTTAGACAAGTTAGAAGTAATAGAGATAATGATAATTATATTGAAGGATTTGATGGCGCAAGGGATAGTTTTTCCTAGTACAGATCACCATTTATTTTTTAAAAAAATTTTTTTTATTTTATTATGTTTTGGAAGTTAATTTTAATGTAGATTCTTTTTTCTTTTGGTATGGAAATAGAGAAAAAGGGATTGATTGATTGGGTGGAATTTTATTTAAATCTCCTTTTTTTCTTTTTTTTTTAAAAAAAAGGATTTTTCTTTACTTGTAATATAGTTTCTGGTCAATTTTATCACTTCTTTTGATTAATTAGTTTAATAATAATGTCTTTAAAATTTTTATTTTTCGCTTAAAAATTTATTTTATTTTTATTTTTTTTAATTTTTTTTTTTTTTTTGATTAAAAAGAAAAAAACGTTAATGAAGAAAAAAAGAATTAAAAAAATATTCTATTAATAAAAAAAAGTACATATTACGCTTAGACAACCGAGAGAGTAAATTTAATTAATAATTAATTTAAACAGGTGAATTTATTTATACAGCTTTTGTAAATAATTTTAACTCGGAGTGATTTAACTTTGGTGATTTAACCTACTAGTAAATTTTATATAATTATATAATTGGAATAATTTTGCTCAAATTTTCAAAAAAAAAAAATGTAAATTATGATTACAATCAAATTGAGATATATTGTCAACAATGTAAAAAAAACTTGGTCATTATGCTCTATAATATCCAAATAATCAAAATCTATATAAAGTGAAATAAATAATAATACAAATTTTTTTTAAAAAAATGTTGCAAGTTAGCAAAACTCTTTGATAAATATGAATTGACTGAATATTATTTTCGATTCTTTTAACATTAATTGGATCGCGTCATAGCAACGGAAATTAACCTCGTAAAATTATCCTGATCACGTGGATTAAATTACTGTGAAACAACTGCATTATTTAAAAATGAACGCGTTTTGACATTTTAGTATCCGAATTTGCAATTCTTGCATTCAAGGCCATTTTATTGCATTCAAAGGCAAATTTGTGTAGAATTTCGTGTAAATTACGAAAACGTTTATGTCACTTTAGTTCGATTGTCTAGACTTTTTATTTCGATTTTTTTTTATTTTTCGTTTCATTTGATCGAATTTCTTTAAAAAAACACAAATTTCATGGTATAAATTCTTATTTGAAGCGGATAAAAAAACAATGTCGGGGGAGCAAAATGTAAGGTTTAATTATTTAAAAGAACTTCTTTGAAAAGAAATAAAAGTTTTTCACCGTCATTTTTGAGTATTTAATATTAAAGTATAATATATTGTAATAAATAATATTATATTATTGTTTATCGTAGGCATTAAGACGAAGTCAACGTACTTCAACGTTATCAAAGAGAAAACAAGAACAGTTGTTAACAGAACAGGCGCGATTAACAGAAAGACAAGCTGCACTTGAAGCAAAGAAAAAAAAAGCAAAGACAATATCCGAAAAAGATAAAAAAAATCATAAGGCAACTACTAAGCCACTTCAACCACCAGAAATTGAAACAACTTCCGATAATCTTAAAATAGAAGGAGCAGGAGAAATATCTAATTTAGAGGGTACTCAAACAATTACTACGGGTAAAAAAGATAAAAAGAAGGAAGTCGATAATTCGTGTGACGAATCATCAGTAAAACAGGAAAAGAAAACAGCGATTATTAAACTTAGAATAAAAAATAAGGAATCTGGCAGTAGTAACTCAAAAGGTAAAGAAATTACAAATTCCAAAGGTAAATCGAAAGCTGTACTATCCACAAAGTCAAAAAAAACGAAGAAATTAGAGGTATTTATCTTATTTATCTTATTAATTTTAAAATATGTGAATTGACTGATTCACCGATCACTAAATACTTCATATAATAACTTTTAAACAGGGATCAAAAGCGCCACAATATGTTCCAAGCAATATTGATAAACTTGCCAGCACATATCCTGATAATTACTGGCAATTTCATGCAGAAAGTAATACTGGAATGATAAATTATCTTAATTTTCAGTATCAACTTCAGTTGATCAATGTAGATGTGCGTGATCAGGGTAATTACATTCATTTATTTGGCCAGGAAAAGATTATTGTAACGATTGCTGATTTATTATGCATTTTCTTTTAAGGACCAATTACTGGAATGACCTTATCACCAGATGGAACGATGCTCGTAACATTTTGTAATGTAGGAGCTGC
Organism: Oehlia diaphana; assembly: GCA_003833135.1. Classification (NCBI taxonomy): domain Eukaryota; kingdom Fungi; phylum Glomeromycota; class Glomeromycetes; order Glomerales; family Glomeraceae; genus Oehlia; species Oehlia diaphana. Next base: position 54,199 of record QZLH01000311.1, on the reverse strand, counting down.
AAGAATTTGGGACACAAGAGAATTCAAATTAATTCAAAAATTGAGAGACACTGAGGTATATCAGGTTGTTAATATTTAATTATATCACAGAAACTTAATATTTTTTAGTTGCTATTTTTAGGAAAAAAATATTGACGAATTTTTTGTCGGTAAATTCACTTATAATCAAACACACCTGGTTGTTGGTGGCAAGTTGAAAGACCGAAATCGATGGTCTGAAGAAGATGATGACAATCATATTCTACCATGTCCTTTGAAGGTAAATGTTAACAATGATATGTGTCGCATTTAATTATATTTATTGAACATAAAGTAGTTATATTATATATATTGTTATCAAACAGATTTTTGATGTAATTTCTGGAAAAGTCATTGCAAGACTCGAGGGTCATTCCGAGGAAGTTTTATGTATAAAGAATATTACGTACAAAGGAGAGCCCTATTTTCTAACTACCAGTCAGGATGGATATATTATCAAATGGAAATTACAAGAAGATTGGACGTGAGTAAATAAAATTCTCATGAAAATTCTTATTATTTACGCATATATATTAAATTAACATATCATGGAATTTTTCAAGTACTCTTATAAGCAAAACACGAATGGAAGATGGTATAACTTGTATGGCGTTCACTGTTTCATTTGTTCCGAATACTGGAAACAGATACTTCATGGCTGCTACCGATGAACATGTTCGATTGTATGATTTTGAAGCAGCACAGGTATTTACTTATTATTACAAAATTGCTATCATGTTAATAGATATTTTTTCTATTGTATTTTCTAAAGAAAAGGAGATTCTATTTTAAAGCTTGTGCAAACATTTTCTGGAAATATGTATTCCCAATATTGTGACTGCGCCAAATTCATATATCCTGTTGAATCTTTGGAAGGAGATTCAGATGACAATGATAGTGCACAAGAGGGTAGTAGTAAAGCAATAAAGAAATCTTCAAAACCAAAAAGCGCTTATCTTATTACGCGTGGCGTCGAAATTTTAGACGCAGAAGGTGGTAAAATAGGTATATTAAAATTTTTAAGGTGAAGATGAATACATTGACATAATAATAATTGGTTTGTCCTATTTTCAATGAAAAGCGTCAAGAGTTAATGTTTGTATATTACACAAGTTAAATTTTCCAACGAAAAAAGGTGGATCATTTAATCTTGAAGAAATAAGACGATATCACCACAAAGAGTAAGATATTTTTACATATATTTATAATTTTTTATAATAAGATTTTTTAATTATTAGTTCTTTAATTATTAGTATATTTAATTTTTGAGTATAGTTATCATTCTAATTCATGGCTTATAAAGATTTCTTCAAACGGGCGATATCTTGCTGCACCAACTATGGACGGCGGTGTATTTATATTCAATTTAAAAAATGGACAAGTTAGTGGTATATTAAGAGATCATGATGGTAAGTAAAATAGTATTTAAATTGTTGGATTTTTTTTTTTAGAAAATCAAATAATTTTTTTGTAGATTTAGAAGTAAGAGACGTAATTTTTCATCCATGGAAACCATTGTTATTTACCTGTGCAGATGGTTAGTAGAATAAAAGTACTTATGATAGATACAAATTGGCGAATTAATACTAAAATCAGATATTCTTTCTTTTTTAATTAATCTAGATGGATGTGTTAAAATATATACATACAGTTTCCTCGAAAATGATGATTTGAATGAGATTGACGTTGAGAAAGAAGATTAATTAAAATATACATAATGAATTTAAATATTGTACGATCCTCTTTTTTGTATCCTTATTCTTTTTACATGATATATATATATAATAAATTTTACGTCCGGTAATATTGATATAGTATGTATACAATATATACGGCCGATCTTCAAATTTTAAATTTTCGTGCTTAGTTTTAATGTGACTAAACTTCTAAGAAAACTAAACTGATAAGGGTAGAGCAACATATTCGTCGTTTATTTTATAATGACCATCTGCTATGTAGTAAAAGCAAATTTCGTATTAAGTACTGTACCTTTTACGTGTTCAACAAAATAAATTCAGGTTTGACTTTTATTGTTTGGCACGTATACACCAAAATATCTGTCCAATGAATTATGAATTATACACATGCAGTGTAACAAACGAAACTGCATGGAGAACATGCATTTTTAATTGGTGCGATAATTATAAAATGCTCGTTTGTTTACCAAGATTTTCGCTCACCCTTCTTTACAAAGACGTTTTTTAGTGAAAATAAAGCAGAAGATGAGTAAACGTCATGTAAAACCTTTATCTGTTTTGAGAGATGAAGTTCAGCAATACTATTTTAAAACATGTGAAGACTTTTATGACTCGAAACAGTCAGAAAACAAGGTTTTTTTCACTTTACTGAAGTTTTCATTTTTATACAAGTTTTTTACAAAAATTTTTTTTTTTTTTTTGGCACGCGTTTATATAAGGTTACTCTATTTGAAAATAGCGAAAAAGTAATGAAAATATTTCAAGAAAATGAAAGTCATCTTACAAAATTCCCAAAATTTCAAAGTGATCCTTATCCCGAAATTGAAAGTTTATATGTTTCAAAAGGAAGAAGTTCTACTGGTTCGGGATCACCTAAATCTCCGAAGGAAAAGAAACCTACCGCAAAGATTGATTTAAATATTCAAGTAGTAGTTTTGTTATTTATCACTGTTGGTGATAATCACCAGTATCATGTGATCGCTATATAACCGGAATTAAGAAATCAACCATGTAACGAATAATGTGTGACAAATATGATTCTCATACGTAAAGAAAAGACATATATTGATCACGTGATACTTGCGATGATCCACCGGTGATTCATAGTAATTTCTCAATTTATTAAATATATAGGATTTACAAAGCTTCTTAATTTCGAATAGGATTCTTTATCAGCTAGCCATCGCAAAAAACGTTATGAAAAGCGTCAGGCTGCTAGTGTCCCTATACAAAATCAAATTCCAAGATACGCTTTTTGGACCCCGATCATTAGAAGCTCGAAGGTAATTTTATTAATATATATGTACGATATTCTTTTCAACATGTCTAACTTCCTATTATACCCTTTTTAGACAGAAGATGATCCTGTATTAAGACATCTTTATTATTTTGGGGAAGATAGTGAAGATGATGGAGATATTGATTACTCTGATGTTTACGAAGATAGTATCGTTGGGAGGAACTCTATAGATCCAGAAGGTTAATAATTTTGATCGTTTAAGCAAAATTTATAATAGTGGATTAAATTTTCTCAAATATAACAGGAGAGCAAATTGCCATGAGAACTTTACATCATGTATTTAACCAGAACAATGTTTCAGTTGGACTTGTTGAAAAATCACTTGTTAAAATTGATCCTAAGCAAAGCGAAGGAATTACTACTTCTTCGAGAATGGGTCGATCATCAGTGACAGCTAATCGTGCTATTGAGATTGATGATCATGATGTAGAGATCGTAGAAGTTGTTGCGAACGCACTTGCTAAAATTTTGAAGGGGAAAGAAATCACGATGTTACTTCACAAGTAAAAATCCTGATAATTTAATCCGTTGTTTTATCTTTATAATTAAATAAATTTCTTTTATTAGATATTTGGAATATGCGCGCAAATTTGAACCTCCATCATCTGCAACTGAATCTACGAGTACTCCAGATGATTCAAGCGATATGGATATAGAATCGTAATAGAGATATAGTTGTTTCTTCACGATTTATTTACATATCAACTTTACATAATATAAAATTTTTTTTTTTAAAACAGACCAAAAAGTGAAAACAACGTAAACTTAATGATGCATTCTTATTCTAGTTTATGGTGTCGACGATGTTATGTGTATGATTGTAAACTCCATGGTTCGTGTATTTAATATATTGTTTAGAAATAAGAAAATATATTAATATTAATTAATTATGAATTTTTAGGTACTGATTTTAGACCGTCGGAAAACAGAAAACGTCCTCGACCACCAAATGATAAAAATAAACCTTGCGGAGTGGATTGTTATATGCATCTAAAAAGAGAGGCACGTTCACCATATGATAAATGGAACGATGTCGAAATTGCATTATTTAGAAAGGCTGCACTACTTATCGGAAGTAAGAATTATTGTCAAATAGCTGATATCATTCCAAGTAAAAATTGTAAACAGGTTTGTAAAATATAAAATCAAAAAATTATCTAGTAATTGATTAAAAAATTCATTCATCATTTAGGTCTATCGACGATCTCGAGCACTTGGTGAAGTCGAAAAAGAACAGGAAGTTGAGGTTGGATCATCTTCAGATGAAGCGAAAAAGAAGAGCAGAAAGATTATGACTAAAATTGGTACGTGTTAAATACTTCAAACCGGATAAAGTTTGATTAGACCATTCAAAAGATATTAATAATTGAAGAAGCAGTAGAAAAAAAAAAGAAAAATAATTCAAAGATCAGATGGGCCAAAGCCTATATCTGTTCGGTATGATACATTTAATTAAACCTTAATTAATTTTAAGAAACATATTATTCATCGATATAATTAGTAATCGATGCAGAAAATCATTCGGAATATCATCCTTGTGATCATCCTGGTCGTCCATGCGATTTTAATTGTCCTTGCAAAAAAGGCAATGTTCCATGCGAAAAATACTGTCACTGTGATCTCGACTGTAAGTCATTAAATTTATAGTATTAATTATATTATATCATATCTAATTTATAGTATTACTTGAAAGGTCCACGACGATTCCCTGGATGTAATTGTTATGGATTTGGAAAAACATGCAGTAATCGTGGTTGTATATGTTTTACTAATTACCGAGAATGTGATCCAGATTTATGCGGATGTACAGCTTCTGGTATTATATTGATCTTCCTTTGATTTATCAAATGACCTTTAACAGAAGCGTTATTAAATGGATTTATTTCATTTACCTAATTATTCTTAGAGTGTAATACAAGCCATTCGGTGTCCGAAACAGACATGGGAAGGTCTTTGTGTAAAAATGTCGCTATACAGAGAAGGCAAGCCAAGGTTAGTATCAGCCAATTTAACATTTAATATATTTGGCTTAAAACTATTTACACTTTATATAGCATACTATTGTCGGTATTTCTACGGTGGCAGGTTGGGGTCTTTTCGTAAGAGAACATGTTAAGAAAAATGAATATTTAGGAGAATATATCGGAGAAGTAAATATATAAATTACTTGTTATAATTTTAGTATTATTTACTCATTTTTACAAATTTTTAGGTTATATCACAAACTGAAGCAGATCGTCGTGGTAAAATTTACGACAAGCGAAGAACAAGCTTTTTGTTCAACTTAAATAAAGGTAATCTAAATTAAAATGTTTCTTTTTCGTGTACTTATTTGAAATATAAATTTCGAATAACTTTTTCTATAGAATTTGTTGTAGACGCGACTCGTAAAGGAAATAAATTTAGATTCATTAATCATTCACAAGATCCAAACGCATATTGTCGCGGTACGTTTATACTATGTAAAAAATTTCATTTTTTAATATAATTACATTAATTCATTTTTATCTTGTAAATTAGTCACTTTAGTTAAAGGCGAGCATCGTATTGGAATATACGCCTTATGTGACCTTGAACCTGGATCTGAATTATTTTTTGATTATAGGTATCTATATACTACATTAGTACTTTTCTAGTTAACGTTTATTTATTACTTGTCTATTTATAGATACGATGGAGAAGCTTTGAAATTCGTTCCTAATGAGCGTGAACTTGCTGCGAGTCCTGTGAAATCAATCTCTAATGGAAAATAAATTGTTATTTGTACATAATTAAATGTTTTTTAATCAAGAAATTATTTATTATTTATTTCACAAAGTAATAGAACAAATTTTCATACATTAAACGATAAATATTTTACACGAATAGATACTTTACACGAATAGATAGAATGTACATCCGTTTCGAGTAGCATAATAGTCAGTCATATACCAAATATGTAGTAGTCACAGTAATAAATTGGGTTTTGCAAATTAAATCTTGTGTAATTTGGCCTAAATCAAATATGGATATTGTCGAATCCGAAGTCGACAGTTGTTATAAAAAGATTGTTAATAAATGTTTGAAGTAGATTTTGTATTTTTTTCGGTATTAATGATGTATTCAACTCGTTTAAGGGTTATAAACCTTTTCTTATTGTATACCATTGTATTATTTATTTTAGTTAAACCAACTACGTCTTTATATTTTTATTTGGAAGGAACTGAACAAAAATGTTTTCTCGAAGAATTACCTAGAGACACACTTGTTGTTGGTAAGAAACAGATTATTGGCGGTATTTGGTTAATAATTTAGGAATAAATTAAGTTAAATAAAATATATTTGCTTTAAAGGTACATATAAAGCTGAAGAATGGTCTGATACACAACAGCAATATATTGAAAATCCTCAACTTGGAATACAGATAACTGTTGAAGTAATCATACACAACAAGTTAATTCAATTTTTTTAAAAATTTTATTTAATTAATTTCTTTTAAATAATAGGAATTACCTTTATTGCATCGAATTATTAATCAAAAAGGAGCAAGTCGCGGAAGATTCACTTTCACAGCTGCAGAATCGGGAGATCATGCAATCTGCTTATCTACAAATTCTTCTGGTTGGTTTTCGAATAGCCAAATAGTTAGTATAAATATACCATAGTTATCAGAGTTTAAAATAGTAAATAGTATAAATTTGATCTAATTTCAAATCATCATGTGAAGAAATTACATTTAGATATGGTCATTGGAGAAACAACCAGCGAAGAAGAAAATGATAAAGAACATTTTAGTGGTGGGTATTTTTTTATGAATTTTATACAATCAAAATTTATTCATTTTTCGTTATTTTTAGATCTTGCACAAAGAGTACGCGACTTGAATCACCGTATTGCAGATATTCGTAGGGAACAAGGTTATCAACGTGTGAGTATTAACTAAATTTACAAGAAATTTTTGTTTAAGTATTTATTTTATTTTAATATTTCTTTATTAGGAACGCGAGGCTGAATTCCGTGATCAATCCGAACTTACTAATTCACGTGTAGTATATTGGACTATAGCACAATTGGTTGTTCTTGGATTTACATGCCTATGGCAATTGCAACATTTGAAAGGCTTTTTTGAAGCTAAAAAATTAGTATAATTTAATTAACGAATACTTAATATTCATATGAGAATAATCTGTAGAGGAATTTTTTACTAACGCTTTGGTAAAAAAAAATAAATTCTTTGATAATTATTAAATAAATTCTTCTAAATTAAATTCTACGACAGAACAAGGATACATTATTTCGAATTTTTCTAATACATTAGGATGAAGTATACCAAAGTTACCAATTTTACTCGTTACTATTGATGATGACTTCGAAGACCTACGTAGAAAAATATCTGCACATCTATTAGGAAAATATGTTGGATCTATTAATTAAATCGAAAATATATTAGTATTGTACAATATTGTAAATAACCAAATGTGGACATGAACATACTTTCTGACTCTTTTATATAATATCCAACATCATCTCCATTAACAGATACAAGTTTAACATTAAGCATATCCATAAGACGATTTACAAGCCCATGAATAAGCTATAAATATCACGTGTAATTAAAAATGCGAAAAGAAATAGAAATAAAGTGGAAGTAAAAATCTTTACCTCAAATCCTGAAACTTTTGCGCAATAAATAGCACAAACATGTCTTTCATTCCTTGTTTTCCTTTCCAAAGAATCATCTTTCAAAACTACATCAGAAACCTCGAAAACTTTAATAGGTAATGCATGCTTCTTATTTTCTCTAACGGTCTTTAAAATTCCTGGCAAAAGAGAAGAACGAACAACTTGATATTCTAAAGTTTTTGGATTTTCCAATTTCACGGCCGTAGAATTATCATCTTTTTTATTCAAATACGCAAAGTTCTCATCATGTGAACACTATATAAAGAAAAACTTAATAAATTTATATTGTATTTAAAAATATGTTAAATTAAAATATTACCAAAATTAAAGGCAAAACTTCACTCCAGCCTGATAAAGCAATTTCTTTTCTAACCAAATCGCTTAATTTATTAATAGGTAATGCTTTGCCAGTCGAATTAATAATTTTCAGAGTTTTTTTTGGAATATTATTAAATCCATGAGCTATGGCAACATCTTCCATAACATCACATGCGTGTAAAATATCTGCTCTAGTTGGTGGTATTTCCACCGAAAGTTCTGCTTCATTAACCAATTTAGCAGAAAGTGCCATGCGATTTAAGTACGTTATAATTTCTGAAGAAGTGAGCATTACACCTATGCACGCATTAATATAATCAGCTTTAACTTTTATGAAACGAGGTGAAAGATCAGGATAAGTACATATTTTTCCATCAGGATATATAACTTCGACAGGTTCTATACTTTTAATAGACCAATTATAAATAAATCAATAGTTAATTCAAGTAATAAAGTGTAAACCGAGGACCAACTCACGTGAAGGGTTCCGCACAATATTCAGAAAACATTGTAACAATTGTATTTAATACGATTTTTGCTTTTGTTAAATCAGTTGCAGTACATTCAATAAAAACGTTTTTTGTGTTCAACGTAATCTTTGAATGATCGCCGTTGATGATTGGAGGTAAAGAGCAAACGACCCGATTTGTATCATAAATCACAGGATAAACAGGAGAATCACGGATAATATGAAGAAATTTTCCGATATGTTTATCAGCCTAAATTAACAGAATACAGCACAAAATTTAAATATTAAATCATTTTTTCATCAAATTAGTTTGATTTTAAAATATATTTACACCTCATATAAATTCATCAATTCTTCCCCATTGTATTCTTTAGATTGGTTTAACGGTGCGAATTTAATGCTTTTTGGAGGAAGAGCCTCATAAGTGAAAGGAGGTTTAAGTGTATCTAAATCGTGTGTTCCGATAGCAACAAGCGTTCTCTTTCTATATTAAATCAAAATTTTATCTGGTGCACCACATTTACAAGCATAGGAAATATGTCGTAAAAGTTACCTGCAGAGATTGATGTGCAACTTTTCTTGCAATTCGATAAAATTACTATAATTTTTTTCGTTAAAAGAAATACCCCGTAGTATGGCGCCAACAACATGGGGCCGAATTTGCGTAGTCTAAAATAAATAATAATGTAATTAATTATGATTAAGTTTACATACGTAATTGATTCTATTTTTATACAGTAAACAACTTGTAAACATATAAATTAGATTTTTACTCACTTCCGATTTTACGGTTATTTGTATTTGCCCATATTTAGGATCAACCACTTTGTAAGTGGGTGGCTTTGCCTTTCCTTGGAAAATTAAAAATGCACGTGAAATGCCTTCGTGACAAAGTAGGTCATACCTAATAATATTAGTTTAATCGATAAATATATATATGAAAAAGTTTTAAAGTAATAAAGGTTATAAATTTCGCTCCATCATCACCTATTGGCGGGGATTTCAATTTTCAAGATAGGCTTTTCAGATAAACCCTCGGCTTTGATTGTACCTACTTCTCTGATAGCCAGCTCTTTTTCAGAGGTCTAGCTTAGGCCAACGACAAGCATTATCATAATTTTTAGCAATAGTTTATGATAATTCAGCACAATAAAAAATAAAACATACATCTTCTTCAAGCTCGAGACCGAAGTCGAAACATAATTCACTAAATTCATCTGTGGCTAGAATAAAGGATTAAAATTGACAATTGTGTCAGTATATTTTACTTTCGTGGCATATATGAAATAAATAATACTCTCGAGACACAAAAAAAATTACAATATTCTTTTCCGAGAGCCTTGTAAAATTCTTCTTTATCTACGTGAACAACTGGCATTCTGATTCACTAAGAGAAAAAGCGAACAGATAATCCCTCACATGTATATATATAGATCTCAAAAAATTTTCGAGCATCAGTGGGGTGACGTACGAACTGGCCGAATTTTAGGAGTTATGCACTTGCACGTAACGTTAACTCCGGCCAGTTCGACATCATAATAATGGCTAATTCCGGCCAGCATCATAAATTTGGCCTGAATTAACTCCAGCATTAAATTTAAATGACTCAAACTACATTCCAAGGAAATTGCCAATGAAGTCATTGAAAGTGAAAAGGATTTTTTTTATTGAAAAAAAGGCGAAAAATTATTCGTCACCCGTTATTTGTCATCGGCCTATTATTCAAAAATTTTGTAGATAGACGTGAATTTGATTGGATAGATTATTTTTTTTAAAAAAAAAAGAATTGTAATCTTCTCATTCCTTTTTAGTTACCGCTTTAGCAAAGGTGAGAAATTCATTTACCTAATAAAAATCTTTCATCCATTACAGAATTTATTTAAATATATTAAAAAAATCTTATTACTGCATTGGTTTTATTTGGAGCTCTTTCTGTAAGAAGCACACGTTTTAAATATAGTCTCCATTGATTTATAGTAATTTATCTTTCTTAAACTGCAAAGGAATCATGTATAAAAAAATTGATACCCTTATGCAGCCATTATGCTGCTTGACTCGCTCACTAAAAATGTTAATAAGAGCGATACTCATGATGGCTTTTTTTTTCTTTTTTTTTTCTTTTATTATATCCATCATTGGGCTATGATATTTTACTTTATCAATTAGAATAACCTAAGCTTTTGAGGACCTAATCTGTTTTAATATTCATCAAAAAGACAAGATGGTTAGAATTTCAGTTTTGGTATGTTAAATTGATTTCTTTTTAACATATTTCGCGTGATTATGGATTAAATGTTTCATTTGCATTAATAATCATTATTTGTTTTTAGAACGATTGTCTTAATAACATTGTTAATGCTGAAAAACGCGGCAAACGCCAAGTTCTTGTTCGACCTTCTTCGAAGGTCATTGTCAAGTTCTTGCGTGTAATGCAAAAACACGGTACATAAATATTTTATATTTGAATTTTAAAAATCATCGGAGTTATAACTGGATAAAAGTCACTTTTAATTACTCTAGACTTTTGTTTTTTAATACTTCGAGAGAATAAAGCCAAATACTTACACGCCAGCATCTATTGTTGGTCATAAATATTTTGGTGTTTAATATTTGGTCACATTAAACAAAATATATACTTAAATATTATTAATATGTTTTATATATATATTATATATTTTGAATATAGAATATATTGGCGAATTTGAGGAAATTGATGACCATCGTTCTGGTAAACTCGTTATTCATTTAAATGGTCGCTTAAATAAATGTGGTGTTATTTCTCCTCGTTTCAACATTAAGTTAGATGAGATTGAAAAATGGGTTAACAATTTATTACCATCTCGTCAATTCGGTTATTTAGGTAAGCTTAATAATATATTAAAAAATATATTATTTGTTCTAATTTTAATTTGCTTAGTGTTAACAACAAGTGCTGGTATTATGGATCATCATGAAGCCAGACGTAAACACACCGGCGGTAAAATTATTGGTATGTAATACCTTAAATTTAAATTTCATTTTTCCCTTAATTATGCTAACTTTATTTTCTTAATTGAAGGTTTCTTTTATTAATTGCTTTGGCAGTCAGCTTATTTTCTGGTATTAAAATATTTTATTTTAATTGTTTATTAATTAAACTAAACGCACAGTGCGTGAATTACATATTCTGTAAATTTATGAACATTTGTATTATGCATAACTAAAATTTATATGTACTGACATATCACCAGATTAAAAAAGCGGAAAATGATCGAAAATTAGCCCACAAAAATAATATTTATTAAAATGTTCTTTTACTTCTTTTATTAAACTTTTTTGATAAATTTAAAAATATTATAGACTTTTTATTTAATTGAGAATTGGTTCAATCATCGCAAAACTGATCAGGCAAATTTAATTTCGAATCCTCTAAATATCCTGGGATATGATCACTTTTCATATTAATAATATCTTTAAGTGCCTGCTCAATAATTTTAACTCCTTGCATTAATTCTTCTTCAGTAATACTTAACACAGGAGCGAGGCGGATAATATTTTTATGAGTGGGTTTTGCTAACAACCCTCGTGATTTGAGTAATAAGCACAGTTGCCAAGCTGTCTTATCCGATTTGGTTTCATCAATTACTAGAGCGTTTAATAAGCCCTTTCCCCGTACAGTTTGGATTAATGGAGAATCAATCTTGCGAAGAGCTGAACGGAATTTTTCCCCTAACACAGCTGCTTTCTCTACAAGATTCTCTTCTTTAATTACTTCCAGGGCTGCAATCGCAACCGCACAACCCAACGGATTTCCTCCATACGTTGACCCATGTTCACCAGGTTTAATGCATAACATAATATCTTTACTAGTAAGGACTGCTGATATTGGGTAAACGCCGCCTGAAAGTGCTTTACCAAGGATGACAATATCCGCTCGAACCTCGTCATGTTCTTGACAAAGCAACTTACCCGTACGAGCTAAGCCCGTTTGAACTTCATCAGCAATTAATAAAATATTGTGCTTTTTGCATAAATCGTATGCTTTTTTTAAATATCCATCATCTGGGACGATGATACTGTTGATAGTAAATTGAAATGTTAAAATATATATACATTGAAAAAACTCATATAACGGATAAAAAAATAGTCTTTTACTTACCCAGCTTCACCTTGAATTGGTTCTACTAAAAAGGCAGCTATATGAGGACCATGTGCCTCAAAAGCATCTTCTAAATCCTTAATGGAATTATAATCAACACTACGTCCAGTAGCAGGACAAACTGGTCCTACACAGGGCATGTAGGGCCCAAAGCCTTCACGTGCATCTGAGTCAGTTGACATGGAAATAATTGTCGTCGTTCTACCGTGAAAATTATTCCTGCAGGAGACCACAATAGCTTTATTTTTTGGAATTCCCTTTTTGAGATATCCCCATTTACGTGCAAGTTTGATTCCTGTCTCAACTGCTTCAGCACCAGTATTCATTGGCAAGACCATGTCATAACCAAAATACTAAATAATAAAATGCAAAGAATTAAAAAGGCCCTTATAAAAATCCGTAAATCAAAATTTTTTTTAATACCTCAGTTATAAATTTGGCATATCTACCAAACACGTCATTGTAAAAGGCCCTAGAACTCAAAGTTAGCTTTTGAGCTTGGTCACAAAGAGCTGCAACTATCTTTGGATGACAATGACCTTGGTTCACTGCCGAATAGGCACACAAAAAGTCCATATATTTGTTGCCTTCTGGGTCCCAAACATACGCACCTTGAGCCCTGGAGAATACCACAGGCAATGGATGATAGCTAAAAAAAGTCAAGTTTCCTTAATAAAAAAATATATAATAATACGACGCGATTTTATTGACTGAAAATTGGAGTTCAATTTGATTGGTAGATTTATAAACATTCATACGTCACGTGATTACTAAATTCATTGTCTACAGTTATAAAGTAAGATAAGAAAGTACTAACTTGTGAGCACCATATTTGTATTCAAGTTCAATAACTTTTTGACTAAGTTGAGTTGACATAGTATTTCTTTTTTTTATTATTTCAAAGAATGGAAAAAAAAACTATGGAAGTGAAGACATTTTTATATTTGTTAAATGTGATATGATCGTGTGAACTATTATCACACCGCTTAGACGCTTAGCAGTTAAAGGCCGTTCCGTCATCCCGCAGCATCACAACGTGAAAGATTGTTTTTTAAAGTTTCCCCTGAATTTTATTCCCACGCTTAATTAACATGCCCATTTGAATTTGGTAAAGAGGCGATGAAGTGGGCGTGGATCGTTACACCCCAGCCCTCAAACAGGTGACGTTCTTGCTAGCTAATTTTGGTTTTTTTTTTAAAATCTTGTTTTACCTAGTTTTAAAACTAATGTTCGTGATCGACGAGGTGACCCATAAAAAAACCACTGCGGATTGATCAATTCTTATCTAACTTTTAACAGTAGTTTTAGTTTCTATCTGAAGTTTGAAACATGTCATTTCCGTACCGCGTTCCTTTACCAGATGCTAATAACCTTTCTCTAGGCCGAGAATCAATGACTAGGATAGCATCTGTCTTAGCAGGCTCCGATAACCTAACAACGGGAATTCAAGATGTTCAATATTTAGCTAATATTGATATACCAGATATTGAGGTACTTTTTTTGTTTATAATTTAAAAAGATATCTCCGATGAGCATGAGAATTAAAACGATTTTTGGGAAAACTTAGAATGTACGTCCTTTACTTGACCATAGTGGTTTGTCGAGATATGAAGCTAATAAAGCTCTCGTTGAAGAATTGGGAGAATCATTCGTAAGAATGATTGATAAAGAGTTTTGGAATGTCGAAAAGTGAGCGTATTAATAGATTTTAAATATTGACTGATCCAAAAATTATTAAATGTTATTTACCTTTATAATCTAATTATAATTTTTAGATTTAATGAATTTATAAATATTGCTTCACAATTTATGTTTATGAAGGAAATACGAAAGGCAGTGTTGACTGCTTGTGTTAAATATCATGACCGAATAAGTTCGGAAATGTATGATTGGCTAGTGAATGATCCGAATATTGTTGATGTAAGGGCAATATCTACTTTTTAAGAGTCAAGTCTGGGTTTGATATTATTTATTTATTTCACATTGTCAAAGTAATAGGAGGCACCAATGAGTATCAAAAGGGAATTATTCGCTCGCGATAAATCACTGTTCAGGCTCTATGTGACACCAATTTTTGAAGAATATTTGAAAGATCAAAGTTTATATTTTTTAAGCAGAGAAATGAGAGGCACTAATATTAATGAAGTTTTAGACTTCAGGTTTGTTATATGTTATAATATGCATTATAACAGTAATTATACGATCTAATTATTACTTTTTCTTTCTAATCATTATTTTTTCTTTCTAATCATTATTTTTTCTTTCTAATCATTATTTTTTCTTTCTAATCATTATTTTTTCTTTCTAATCAAT
>QZLH01000311.1:26552-37546 GCA_003833135.1 Oehlia diaphana | reverse complement strand
TTCTTTCTAATCATTATTTTTTCTTTCTAATCATTATTTTTTCTTTCTAATCATTATTTTTTCTTTCTAATCATTATTTTTTCTTTCTAATCATTATTTTTTCTTTCCGATCGTTATTTTTTCTTTAAATGATGTTTAGAATGAACAATAAGGGTCTCCAAGATATAATAGATATGATTGGTGAAAATAACATATTATTTGATGAAATGCTAAACCTCATCAGAATTTGGTTTAATGACAACGGGTGGCCTAGGATTTGTTCCTTTAGGTTTGATTTTTTCATGGGAATGCAAAAGGCGGATCGAATTCAAGTAAATATTATTATCACGTAAAATGACTTATAATTGCATGAATTAATGTCGATCTATATTTTTGTCTATAAAAAATAGATGTGTAAACGAGACCATTCGTTTAATTTTATTTGGTACGTAAATTCCGGAATAAGAAAAGGATTCGATTCAAATCGTATAAATGAGTTAATAAGCATGTACAACAAAGCAAAAAAAACTGCTTCCAGAGACATAATGTAAGTTATACATTGTTTAATTTTAAATTTATGTTTAATAAATTAGTCAATTTATCAATTTACCAGTGAACTCGCGATGGTTTTTCAAGATCCTCTTGTTGTAAGCGTTTTTTCTGCCCGAATAATCGAAATTTTGCGAAAATATGTTGATAAATCATCAGAAAGAATCCCATTGCGACTTGTCACTAACATAATGCAAATGATCACGGTTGTTATTTTTTCACTGTTTGAACAATTTACGAACGTATGCGAAATTTCTTTTTCTCATTAATTTTCTATTTTTCAATAAAATATGTAGAAAGAAAAAGAAACTTCGACTCTTAAATGGTGTACTTCCATGCTGCATTTTGGGTCTAATGCATTTCGAATGATATTTAGCAAATATTATAATTTACCAGATCTCGATGAAAAAGAATTTTATGAAGGTTTTTACAGACATTTATTATTTATGATGGTCGATGATAGACAAAGGGAAGCAAAAGAGAATAACAGAGCCCGTAAAGATAAGACACAAGATGTAATTGATACTCAAGAAATACCGATCACACCTACTTGGATATCATTTAGCGAAGCTGAAACTCATTTATTAGGACGAAGTGATGTTGCTAGAAAGGTATTTTGTACAAGTTAATTAAGTTAATTAATATTTTACACATATGTATTTATTATTATTTAATAATTATGTAGATTTTTTGTCAATACATTGTTGAGCGAACTGATAAAGGTGATCCGGTTGCGGTACATCGATGTCTACCATTTATATATGCATCATTACCGCGTAATGATAATGATTTCATGCATTTGGAAATGTATGAATCCATGTATCAATCAATTGTCACTATAATTATTAAATCGCATAGAGTTCGTGTACTTTGTTCTGAAAGATGGAGATCTGTCATAACTGATTTAATCAATATTACACCTTGGAGATTAAGTATACAAGAATTGGTTGTAAAATTATTCATAGAATTTTATAGTGATGAAGTTGCAAATCAATTAACGACTTTGGGGTGTGTGGAACGGATGAAATTAGTGAGAGAATGGGCTGAAAGAATGTGTATCACTGGAGTAAACATGAAGGTAAGTAATTATCTATATATACGTATTATATTCCAAATATTTATTCATTTTCATTCATTCTTTCTTTCTAGACTGGTGATGTCAAAGCACTCAGACATAAGTATTTACTTATGATATTTAGATCTACACAGGTTGTAAGTGGAATCTATTCTATTAGACCTGATGTTTGTCCAGTTTTATGGGAAATCGCTTTTCAAGGAAATAAGGATGTTAATTTGAACGCAAAAGATGCAAGAGCGTTATTAGAAATGTATTTATAAATTTTTTAATTGAATAAATCTATTATAAGTGAAAGATATAAAACAAGATTAATATATCTACAAAGAAACTTTACAAGCCTTGTTGGATTTGGATTTATATTGCTTAATGGAATTGTAACAAGCAAGGACAAAAATATATTATTTATTTATTTATGATTGAAACATCCCTTCAAACAAATATGAGCTTTAAATGATCAATAGGTTAACAAGATAGCCAATAATTGAAAATTTTTCCTGATTATTATCCTCTTTCTTATCCCTCTTCTTTCTTACTTTCTTTTTCTTGAGATTGGTCAGGTTTAGGAGAAGGAATGTAATCGTAGTTCCATCCATTTAATGGAGGAGTCTCTGTAGGAATTTTCATTTGGCCGGGAAATAACATGGTTTTATTACCAAGCTGAGCCGACAAAAATAAATTTTTACTTAATTGCTCAAGTTGCATATTCGCTTCATTTAACATTCTATATTTTGCTGCCAGTTCTTTACTTTTCGCTTCACGTTTATTACGCAAGTATAATTGCCAAGCTCTTTCAATAGTTTCGTGTCTTTCAAGATCTTCTTCTGTGAAATGTGGTAAATCTGTTTTAGGGGTTTCATAAAGGATACGTTTAATAACTTCATAACGAGTATCGGTAATGTTATAATTTGTTGCTCCAGGTGTCCCCGACGGTGGTCCTCGTGGTTTTTTGCTTGTATCTGCACGAAATAAAAGCTTTCGTACTATTGAGGTTGGTAAGGATGAACGAGGAAAGTATATCATGACTAAGTTTTAGATGTTAATAATACATTGTTTTAATTGGCTGATAAACGATGGTGATCACGAAGTCTTTAACTGAAAAGTGGATTTGAAAAATTCTGTATATTATAATGGCGCAAGCACTTTTACGCTTATGTTGTTATATAATTAGGGACGATTTTGGTCCAATTATTGAGGTATTTAAATTGCATATCTCGAAAATATCTTTGCACCCTTACTCAAATGATTCTTATCCATTATAGGAAGTGGCCAAAGTGTTATTGCAAAAAGGTCGACTTCCATTAGTATCTATTTCTAAATTTTCAAAACAAAGTGTATCTAAAACTCGTGAATGTCTCTTTGTGCTAATTCAACATAATTTAGTATATTGGGCAGAAACTAGAGAAGGTTCACGTAATTCAATTCATTATTCTATTGATCAAAATGAAGTTTTAGCAAGAGTTAATTTTGGAATTTATATAAAATACGCAAATGAATGGGTTAGACATAGGGTACATTGATTTGATTTTTGTTAATATGTTCACTTATTTGTGAAGAATTAACCTATTATTATTTTATTTATGATAATAGGGAGCTGATGAGATTACTTATTATATGCTGTTAAATGGTAAGGGAACGTTCAATGGATTCATTGAAGATCGAAATATATCAAAGAGAACGAACAGTGAGTAAATCAAATATTTATTATATTAATTTTTTTTTATGCTCATCCTTTAAATTTATTATCATACTTTCATTAATAGAATACAAAGAGTTAAAGATGACGTTTAAAAAAATTGTGGAAAGGCGTTATCTTACACCAGTAAGAATAACAGATTCAAAATCTGCCCAGGATAAGGCATCAGAGGCCGAACAACGCGAATTAGCAAAAGTCACCAATTTTATTCCCACAAAAAAACAAATGGCTGAAGTGAAAGCTAAACTCGCGGCTGTAACTGATGATGACAGTGTCGCAACAGGATCGGTGAGACTAAGCTAATAATATTAATAGTATTGTAATTTGATTTTTATTTTCATATTTATTTATTTTCCTTATCTTAATTTTTAGAAACGTAAAATCAATTTTGATAGTATTGAACGACCAACAAAGGTTTGAATATTTGTTTAAATATATTTCTTTTTACTTATATATAAATTATTTTCTAATCCATTTGAATTTACAGCAACAAAAAGGAGAAGATCCAATTGATGTAAGTTATAAATAATTGAATTCGTTGACTCTGTTTTTGTTAACAAAAATCTTATCTTTTAGGAAAATCAATATTATCGTGTAAATTATGAAAAATTTAATGCTAAATCGAGAAACAAAGTAAGTTAAAGCATATATTGATTGGCTGTTATAATTTTTTTCTGAAATAATTTTAATATTTGGGTGCTACAGCAAATTGTTGAATTTGTTAAGGCTCAAATTAATCAATCTGCAAGTATTATAGCGAAAGTAGTTCTTGACATTGTAGATGATGAGAAGCCAAATGATGTGGAATCATGTAAGAAAAAATAAAATTATCATTGATTTGTCTGTGTTCTTGAAATAAATATACGTATTTATATGTATTTTAAATATGTTAGATGCAATATCAGCTCAAAGAATTATTAGGAGTGTTCCCATTGAAAAGACTGATTTATTTAATCAACAAATGCAAAGTGCAAGAAGAGGAGTAACTCGCGAAATTCTCATTAAACAATATTTGGATTATCTTGTGGAATATGATGATATATTACGTAAAAAAGATGAGAATATGGGTGGAATGTATATTATTCGATATAATGAAATTTGTGAATCATTAAAAAAAGAGATTTTTAAAGATGTCATTATGGAAAAATATGGATTTAAAGGAGTGAGAATTGTCAGACTCTTATACGAAAAAGGCAAATTGGATGAAAAAGCAGTAAGTTTTTTAATTTGTACAATTTGTACCTCATCAGTTTTTAAAACTAAATATTTTTTTTTTTTCAGATTGTTAATTTAACATTGATGAATCCTTTAGAAGTTCGCCAAAAGCTTACAGAATTAATGAGCGGGGGTTTTGTACAAATACAAGTAATTTATCAAGCTGTCAAGTTCATAAGAAGTTTATATTTGTTATTAACTAAATACGTCAATTTTTTTACAGGAAGTCCCACGATCGGCAGATCGAGCACCATCAAGAACATTTTATCTATGGGATATAGATTACAAAAAATGTTATGATGTATTGTTGAATAATTATTATCAAACACTTGCTAATATACATCAAGTGAGATTTGATTATGAATCGGGAGCATCAAGACTCTTAGAAAAGAAAGAAAAAGAAGATGCATTACGACAATTGAATAAGAGCTCTAATATACAATTATTGAATGAAACAGAAAGGAAAAAATTACATGAATTGGAGCAAATATTGACCCAATTGGATACTGTACAATTGAGAATTGTGCAAAGTATTATGTTGTTTAGAAAATATAAATAAAAATCAGTAATAATAAAATCGCTGTTGGCATGCTAATAATAACTATTATATCAATAAGCTAATAATTAATTATTAACTGAATTTAAAAAACTCTATACACCTAAATAATAGATCAAGTAAACAAATATTTATAGTATTATCTAAATCTCTATCAATAATTGCTTGCAACCTTCTGAATACTATGTCATCATAAAATACTCAATCTGAAAATCTTGACTACACCAATTTTTGATATAAATATTGCCTCATTCTCAATTAAACCTTCTTTTGGTCTAAAAAAACTATTGTTATTTAGTGACTTTTTTGGTGATTAATTGATTAATTTCTAAAATTTAATTTTTGATTTTATCATATATGGCGCAAAGTTCTGTTATAATGATAAAAACAACAATCAAATATTTTATAAAATAAAAATACATTGCATTAATTTTCATGTGTATTTTTTTCTTAAATATGCATCAGTTCTTTTCAGAATTTATGTGTTGTTTCTCCTCAGTATTTGTATGTTATTTCATACCTTCTATATACCACCTACCACACTACCTATCATACTACCTTCTATATCACTTTACATTTACCTTTTGTATCATTTCTGTATTACTTATAACATGTATCAAAAGATCTAAACAAGGTGTTACATTAATAGAGAGTTATTTGCATTAGAAAATCATTGGTATAAATTATTCTCATATTAGTTGTAATGAAGCAAACCAATTAGATTCAGAGAAAGAAAGACAAGCAAAGAAATTTTGGCAAAGTTGAAAGAACAGATATATCATTTTTCTATTTTCTGAATTTTATAATTCTCATAATAACTCTTCTTTTTTCCACTAATATAAAAGAAGTATTAAAATGAAGTAAATAAAGCAATTGAATAAATAAAGTAAATAAAGATAAATGAATAAAGAAATTTTTAATAATAAATAGATCAATATCAATTTTTTTTGAAATATTCTGAATTTTAATATGCTTAATAAGTTATAATAAAGATTTTTTATTTAATCTTAAATCTAGTTTCTTAAACTGTTTATTCTATTGAAGTTCTGATAATTATTCTGTATTTAGGGTTCTGCAAAATATCTGATCTGATTTAATCTGATCTGAATCTGATTTGTCAAATCTGGATCAAATCAGATATATGACCTGTAGATCAGATTCAGATTTCAATTTTCTGATCAGATCAAATTGAAATCTGATAAAATCTAATCTAAACTGATTCATGCAGAACAGGACCCGCTTACTTCTAATAAAGGTCTCCAGAAAAAATTTCAAATTTACTAGTAATTTTACCTTACTTTAATTCTTGATATTATTGGTTAATTGATTTAAAAGGAAAAAAATCATAATAATGCAATGTAATATTTCCTTTTTTAGATGTAATTTATCTATTTATAGTAGGATCATCAAAATTTTTTTCTTAGTGATTTTACCTTAAAGTTACAGTGACCTTTATTATAAGTAAGCGGGTTCTTGCAGAACCTTACCTGTATTATTTTTTTTTTTTGTAAAGACATAAGTAAGTGTAAACATGTGTTGCGAACTTGTAATAAAAATTAGCTATAAGATTATACAGGTCAAAAAGTGAAAAATCAGATATTAATTAGTCACCAATCAGGTATCAATTGGATACCAATCAGGTAGCTGATATTATTACCAACAGACAGTTTACTAATTTTTGATTTAGTGATCAGAAAAAGATAAAATATAGTTTATTGGAATCATCTTAATAAGTCAAATCTAATGATAGTAAAATTGTATTTCTAGAATTAATACTTAATGTGATATTAAGTAAATATAAAAATAAAATATACTATTTATATTTTATTTAATTTCTTATTACTATTAATTCTAGAAATACAATTTTACTATCATTAGATTCGTCTTATTAAGATGATTCTAATGAACTATATTTCATTCTTTTCTGATCACTGGATCAAAAGTTAGCAAACTGCCTGATTGGTAATAGTATTTAGTAAAAATGCCAATCAATCACCAATCGGTCACTAATCAATCACCAATTGGTAACTGATTAATGACTGATTTTTCACATTTCAACTTATAAACAGGATGATAATAGAAATATAAATGGCAGATCAACATCATCTACTATTATTAGCGAGGATAATTATAAAGTATTGCAGAAATTTTGTAAAAAAATAGATATTATTTAGTACGATGCTTATCCTAAATGTAATGAATGAATCCCAAATATAACTCTTATTATAGGCAAGTGCCATCATTATCATAGTGGTAAAAAGACACCAAAAAAATTTCTGTAGATAATAACATAGATCCAGACAAGGTTCCAGGTAAACTTCAAAGATTTACAGATATTGAAGAGATACTTATTGCACAAGTTTTTATAGTGATATCAATATATTAACTATAAAATAAACTAAATAACTACAAAGATAATGAGATAAATTTTCTGCAAGATGTTTGAAAATTTATGAGATACTTTTTACAGAATCTAGCATTATTAGATGTTCTTATAATATGATTAGAATCAGCAAACAATCTATCATTTTACCATATAGTGCAAAAAAATAGCAAAAGTACTATTTTAATTAAAAGCAAAATTGATAATGAAATACTTAATTTTTTATCTCAAAATGGATTTATAATTAATTAAATACAACAGGACTCTGCTTACTTATAAGATATGTAAAGATGGTCATCAGTCCTACTGGTCTTATTCAGTCCTAAACCGGTCAGTCCCAGGACTTGTAGGACTGGACCATGGTCTTTTATTTTTTCTTGGCGCAGTAAGACCAGTTCTGAGACTGACCCAGTCTTTGTATCAGTTTTTGTATCAGTCTTTATATATATAAGTAATTTTTATAATAATAACGTTATTCTAATGATGATCTTTATAAAAACTAACTCACAAAACAATAAATAAATTGATCTACATCATGATTCAAATTCTTACTATAATTTTTTAATATCATAATGCTGGCCAAAACTATCAAGATGATCATTTTTCCCACTTACACGTCTATTAAAAAATCTAAAAAAAAAATAGCCTTTTTTCAAGTATTTTTTTATATAAAACTTTTAAAAAAAAAAACAAAAGTAATGAATTTGGCATTTTTTCATTAACTTATTTCACTCATTTATGTTTATATGTAAAGGAGAATTTTTCAATTTAATACTTCATTTTATAAATAAATACTAATTATTATTAATAATATTTTTTCATTTCTTTTCATTAGCAGCCTTTTTAAAATATTTTAATTCACTTTAAAATTTAATAATTTATTTGCAATCATGTTTTTGTATAAATGTTAATTTTGTAATTTTAATAATCAATTTAATAATAAATATATATGATTTTAAAAAAATAAAAAGAAAATTTTAAAAATTATATAAAAGAATAAAATAAAAAGTTCTTTAATATTTATTCAATTTTTTTTTGTTCTAATTAAGACTTTAAGCATAAGCATGCTTGTGCTATACTAGCATTAATTCTATTACGTGTTTGACTAAATTGTTTTCCTGCAATTGAAAAAAACTGTTCACAAGGAACAGAAGTTGGCATTATTGCTAAGTAATCTTATGCCATTCTTGATAGTATTGGGTATTCTATAGTATAATTTTTCCACTATTCTAAAGAAACTATTTCATTACCTAGTGAATTGGAATTAAAATAAAGTTTCAATTTATTTGAAATAGGCAGTGGAGTTTGATCTGGCATTAACAAATTGTGAAAAAAATTTCTTATTTCAGTTGGAGATAAATTTGTTAGCTAATACTATGAAGTCTGAATAGGTTGAGATAATATAAAAATATCATCAGTTAACTCTTCATAATTGGTCATTGCCCTACAAATTGGTTCAAGAATATCATTTTGAGACATATTGCCATATACTAATTTTCTATAGCAAAGATTAAAAAAGCTGGAACATGTAATGCTTCATTTATTTCATCAAAATAATTTGTAAAAACACATTTCATTTCATTTATTTAGTTTTGTAAAATAAAATCTTCACCTCAAGAATAATTTAAATGAACTCTAATACCTTCAAAAAGTAATACCTTCAAAAAGTAATTTAACTTCACCAATAGTTGGGTAATTAGAAGCAAATATCAAACTTTGTTACTGATGCAAAAGAAGCTAATAAATCTGCTAGAATAATGAGTACATTTCACTCTTCTTTACTTGGCCAATTATTTGATAATGATGAAAGATTTGGTACTAAATGAGTCAAAAGAAGCTTAATTTCTAATGCTCAATCTATCATATAGTAAGTATAGTTCCATCTTGTAGCACAATCTGAAAGCGGTGCTTTAAATTTAATTTTTTCAATTTAAAAATATTCCTTTAACTTATCCATCTGTTTTGATAAATTTCTCACTGTACTAATAAATGCACATAACTTTTTAACACAACTTATATTAAATACTACCTCAATAGCCAGTTTCAACACATGTGCTGCACAGCAATAATGGCAAAATTCTGATAAATTAAGAGTTTCTTTAATCTGTCAAGTTGCAGCTAACATTTTTGCTTTATTATCACTGGTAATTCCAATTAATCAATTTGCAATATTTAATTCTGAAATAATTTTAACAACTGAATCTTTAATTACTGAAGCAGTATGAAGTGAAGAAATATACAATACATCTAATACAAAGTGATCAAATTGCTAATCATCTTTTATAAAATGAATCATTACTGCTAAAATTCCTAATGAGATAAATGTGGACCACATGTTCATTGTTAATAAATCTTAGAAGTTAAGAGTTGAAGGTAGTTATTTATTTGAATCTGTGTATTTTTGAACTTATTCATTATCATATTTTTTAACATATATCAAAATGGTATTTTATACCTTGGTTGAATGAATGCTATAAATTTTTTAAAATTCTGATTTTCAACAATTGTAAATGGTTACTGATCAAGAATAATCCAATTGATAAAAAGCTTATGTTTCTCTTTATGTGTTTCAGCTGTCCAAGGTATTGTTCTAGTTTCTTCTTATTCTAAGTTATTATATACATTAGGATGTTTTGATTTTAAATAACATTCAAGAGTTGTGGTAGAATTTTTTGCGAAAAAATGGCCTTCACAAATTTTACATAAAATAAAGTTTCAGTTATTTCATTTTCCTCTTCAATTGTCTGTTTTTCAAAATGCTTTCAAACTCGAGCACTTCCCAATTCTTTGAAACTAATGTTAGAAATTTCAGTTTCAATTTCAGTAATTTGAATTTCAGCCATTTCTGCTGCTATTTTACTGTCACTTTCCTCATAATCCTCATCATTATAATTAATAATTGATTCTTCTAAAAAGGAATTACATGGAAAAGTATCAAAGTTATCCTCTTGCTCCTGCTTTTGCTTTTGCACTTGCACTTGTTTTTGCTCTTCAGCCATAATTAGAAACCAAAATAAAAATTTAAATAATAAAAAAATAGCGATAGGAAAAAAATTTTTAACTCTGCATTTTTGCATAAATATAACGTGGTTAATTTATATTTAGCTAAGCCATGATTATCATCAATTTGTTAAACTGAATACATATATTAACTTATATGAAAATGATTATCATATGGTTAATTAAGAGTTCATATGATTATCATTAATATCATTAATACAATAATAGTAAGTGTATAAAATAAAAGATATGTGATCGTCACATACAAATGAT
Organism: Oehlia diaphana; assembly: GCA_003833135.1. Classification (NCBI taxonomy): domain Eukaryota; kingdom Fungi; phylum Glomeromycota; class Glomeromycetes; order Glomerales; family Glomeraceae; genus Oehlia; species Oehlia diaphana. The sequence continues at coordinate 26,820 of QZLH01000311.1, read as the reverse complement.
ATTTAAAAAAAAGAATAAATGTATTTGTAACAGCCTGTTATATATCTTACTTGTAACATTCTTTTTTTATTTTTTTTTAATAATAAATTTAGTATGTGTTTTACAAATAAAATTTTTATATGCAAAATTTAATTTGGAAAACTTTTACTTAATGTACTTAAGACAGTTTCATAGACAAAATTTTAAGTTATAAGCAGTTTCTTGAAATTTTTTAAAAAATTCTTTGTCTTGGTTACATGACTGATCTTTTGTTTTTTGTTTACATTAC
>QZLH01000310.1:78889-108486 GCA_003833135.1 Oehlia diaphana | reverse complement strand
TTTTTTTTTCAACTTATAAATTGTTAAATTAGAATTAATATTATCGAGTATTTTGTTAAATGCAATATCGGATATCGAATGAAGTACTTTTGTATGTAAAAGGCGTAAGCCTTTGATCAATTCGTCTAAAATAAATAAAAAAAAGTAATTAAAAATTGTAATTACAATTATCAATGTAATATTAAATATATACCATCGTTTATGTCTTCTATATCATTAAAATTATTGTCCATTTCTGTAAATTCATCATTCTCTTCAGAAACATCACTTTCAGTTTCCATATCTTCTACTTTATCATTTTCATCATTAACAAAACTTGGATTATTATCACCCTCATAATCTTGATTTGGATTGTCATTATTACTATTATCTTCATCAAGACTTGAATTATCATTATCACCATTATAATTTTCGTAATAATTGTTATAATCTTGACTTGGGTTTGTCATTATTACCATTATAATCTTTTGACTTGGAATATTATTATTGTCTTCATTATCAAGACTACTTTGATAAATAATATAATTAGCAAAAAGTAAAATTTACTTTTTGTTATAATTTCATTAATTACCTCTCATTATCTGAAAGACTATTCACCGAATTTATATTCGATTCATCTAATTCATCAAACTTTCTTTTTTCAGCTACATTATAACTTAAAATTGACTCACTACTGCTTTCTGTTTCTGATTCATTAAATTTTTCAATACATGCTTTTTCTTTTTCTTGATGTTTTTTAAAAGTTTTTTAGTAGACAACCACTTTCCACCACCAGGATTTATTTTACAGATACGGCAAGAGCAGAAATATTGCATTATTATTATATTTGTATCCAAAATTATTTTAGTATTACAGAAGTACATAATTATGTAATTCTGTAATTATTAAGTAATTCATTAGTATTCAAAAGCAACGGTAATAATCACTTCTTTTTTCCCATCACTGCCCATCACTTTTCCATTCATTTTTCTATTCACTTTTATTAAATGTGACAAAAAAGTTTATAAGCATGTATAGCAGTTATTTTTAAGTGGTAAGTAAAAGAAAAAACTTAATATTTTATATACATAGAAAAGATATATTTTTTCATAATTTTTAGCTTTAATTTATTGTTTTTTCTTTGTAAAAAATACATTTAATTAAAAATTTTTTTTTTATTTTTTATTAAATTAGAGTTACATAAATATGTAACACATATTTAATTTAGATTTGTATAATGTTAATCTTACTAAAATATTGAATTTTTATAAAAATCTTAATTTAGCTAATTCCAAAAATTGGCACATATGTGGTACATGAATATAACAAGTATAACGTTTGTATTACATATTCGTGTAGTAATTTTAAGTCATATGACTACATAACTACGTAATTATATAACTATGTGATGCATACTCATCTGTAGTCGTAATCACAAGGGTGTTGTAATTGTAATAAATAAGTAATTACCGTTATTTTGTCCTATATTATTTTCATCATCATTTTATCTCATACTGTTTTTTCATTGCTATTTTGTTTCCTATTTATTACTATTTTATACTATTGTTTCTTATTACTCTTTTTGTTCTTCATCATTATTATTTATTTGACTGGAGTGTTCTCAAAAAATTAAAGATGTATGCAATTTTAATTAGTTACATTAATACTATTGGTTGATTATAATTACGTGATACTATGCTGACCACCCATTTATCCTAAATCACTGACACTTTTATAATTAAAATTTCACTTCCACATGACCAGTAACATTTAAAAGGATGTGAAAAAAATAATTTTGTGAAGCAAAAAAAAACTAAATCCCTCAGATAAATATAAACAGCAAAAATGTGATGAGGTGTGATTCTGGTAATGAATTTTATAAAATCATGTGAGGGTGAAAAAGTATCAGTGATATTGGGAAGATCTGACCACCCCAAGTTTCACCTTTAAGTGAATATCATTCTGCATCACCTCCTACCATTTTCATTTTTTCATAAGTATTCTAGGAACAAAATTTTTAGTGGTGAAAAAATATTTTTCACGCTCTCTTAAACATCACTGATCACGTGGAGTTGGAATTTTACTTAGGGGCAGTGTTGGGGTTTGAACTTGTCCAATTGGTTTTTTTAATTGGACAATTTTGGACTGTCCAAAACCAATTTTAGACATAATTTTAGACATAGTTTTAGACAGTTTAAAACTGCTCAAAAGTTCTAATATTCATCAACTAAAACTAAAAATAAAATAAAAATGTAATTTAAAATGTTAAAAAAGTAAATATTTAATAAATTAAATGATAAAAAATAAATGTAAAATCAAATAATATTAAATTAAAGATTTTTGAAGTAATTTAATAATTGAACTAAAATTAAAATTAGCCAAAATTAGTCATAGTAATTCTGGCCAAAATTAAATTTTTGTCATGTGATCTGTCCAAAACCTGTCCAATGAAAAAAAGGTTTTGGTTTTGGACAAGTTTTGGGATAAATAGCAAAAAGCAAAAATCATGGAATTAGTCTAAACTGCTTACTAATAATGTGATACTATTTACTGTACAATCCCATAATTTCTAAATAGTAATAAAGAACTTCTATAGAGAGCATTTATATCTATACGTTCGTGTCCAGAGAGCCTTTAAACCAGCAATGAGGCTTATCTGAGCTGGCTTGAATGCTGTTAAATTTTCTGGATTTTTTCAATTTTTGGGAAAGTATTTTTTTAGAAATGTAGTGCAAATGGAGGGGGTGAGTATTTTTTATGTTTACGCCTTTTGAACGTAAATAGACGAAACTTCAGTTTTTTTATAAAAATAATCATAACATATCTAACAATAAAGTAAAAATGTTAGTCTAACTTATTCCGCGAATGTTCTTTATAAAAAAAATGTCAATCTCAAAAGCGAGCACATATGCTACATGATTCATTCTTTTACGCCAAAAATATTAAAATAAGAGTAATCGGAAAATCATCGTGAAATAATGTAAGGGGGATCTTTTCAAAAGGGTCTCTTTTCCCGAAAATCCTTATATTTGTATACAAATCAATTTTGTAACACAATGGTAATATACTGGTAATATCAAAAAAAAAAATTTTTTTAATCTACATCCTTTCGTAGGTTCTCTCTCACGTTCGTTTTTTATTTATAATAAAAATATTAAAATTATTAATTTGAAAGCAAAATACTGTAAAGAAAATGGAGGATGAAAGCATTTCTAGTAGTTTTTTCGAGTCAGCACAGTTCGGGACTGGCCAGTCATCGGGACCTGATATCCCTGATGTTGACCCTTTTTCGTTTAAACCTGACCTAAATATTGTAAATTATAATAACATTAATAATCCCTGGGATCCTCCAATTGGCGGGCCTGATATTTCAAACATTCTGTGTATGCCTTTAATTTTATTTTTTTTATAACGTACTTTTAAATTGTAATGCAAATAAACTATTTGTTAAGAATATTCAATAAATTCTTTGTAGCGGATGTACTTTTACCAGAGATATATATGTCTGCTTTTACTCTCGCATCGCCAAATGCCGGAACGGTTTCTATTCCTGCTTTAAATAAAATTCTAGGCATAAGTGGAGTTCCTCACGCGACTATAGAAAAAGTACATATACGTTAACGTAAAATATTTGCTTATTTTATTCACGAAATTCAAAAAAAATCATATTCATTTATATTTGAAAATTTTAGATCTTGAATTTAGCCGCACCAACTAATAGTTCGCGTGTGAATCGCGGTGAATTTAACGTTGCACTTGCATTAGTTGCATTAGCGCAAAAAAATATGGGTAATTTTAAAAAGAAGTTTATATTTTTGTTATTCTCTAAAGATTAAATTCTAAAGTTATATAATTTAAATTGATAGATGTTTCAATAGAAAACTTGATCGATCATAAACATGGTTTGTTTTGTATTACTGGCAAAAGAAGCTGTTTTTAAGAAAATTATTGATTTTTTAATTTGCGTTGAATGAATTAAATAGATCTTCCAGAGCCAATTTTAAATAACCTGGAGAGCTTAAATTTTAATCGTAACTTAAGTTTTTCTGCCATAACATCACAATCTTCTGCAATTCCCTCTCTTCAGGCTGATGATCCTTGGGCTACTCCAACTTCAACTTTGCCTTCATCGCAATTTATTCCCGGTGCAAGTACTGAAATAACAGCAACACCAATCACGGAAAATTTGAATCATGATGATGATTTCCGATGGTCTATCGATATGGATGTTATTACAATAAAATTTGCGCCTGAAAGAGAGGGATTTCTCTTTAAGCACGTTAATTACATTGTAGCGTCACAAAAACGCGATACCACTGTTATAAGGAGATATAGCGATTTTTGGTGGCTAATGGAATGCTTAGTAAAAAGATATCCTTTCCGTATTTTGCCCGCTTTGCCTCCCAAAAAAATAGGAAGTAAGATATTTATCTTTTTATTGCCTTTTATGATTTGAATTCGTCCTATTAAAAAAAAATATTTGAAGACTTATTTTAGTAGTGAATGGATTTTATTTCACAGTTGACGAAACTTTCCTGGAGAAAAGGAGGAGAGGACTCACTCGTTTCTTGAATTTTATCGTCAGGCATCCCGTTTTGAAGAATGATTACTTGGTTGAAATGTTTTTGACAGAACAATCGGTATTACTATGAAATTTTTTTTCAAATAAAAATATAAGTCACTTTTTTCTCTAATATATAGTATCTTAATTTAGCAGATAGCTGAGTGGCGTAAAAATAATACTCCGGACTTAACAGAAGAATATACAAATAAACGGATCACTCCTGAAATGGAAGCACGATTACCAGCTAATTTAGATGAAAGACTTGATAAAGTAAACAAGAAACTTGACGATACAATCGACCATTATCGAAATATGTGTACAATTATGGAACGTATGGCTCGCCGTCAAGAAGGTAAGTTCTTTATTTTTTTCTTTGAGAGTATTTTAATTTTAATCACCTCTTTTTTTCTTTTTTAAGGCATAGCAACAGATTACAGCCGGTATAGTTTATCCTTAAAGTAAGTTAATTTGAATATGAATTTTTTAAAATATTCTTATATTAATTTTTACGTAACTTTAACATATCTTAGCGCGTTAATCGAGAAAGAAAAAGGATGCTACATTGAGGATTGTTACAGTTGCTCCCAAGTAGTACATGGTTTAGAACAAGTGTCAAGCCATTTCAAAAAGACAAGCAATGTTATGGAGGATATGGTGAATATTAGTTATTAAAATTAAATAATGTTTATTGGCGAGAATATTTGCATGTCATTTTTTTAACTTTTTACTTTCATCCAATACAGGCAAATGCTACTCTTGATAATGTATTGGAAAATTTGAAACGACATCGAGATTTACTTGTTTCTTTTAAGGTATCTATTTAGTTTAATAACTATTAATTCTTTAAGTTCCCTATTTATTAAAAAATTGTTATTCACAGGAAACGTTTGAAAGAAGAGATCGCTTGTCTGTAGATACAATTGAGTCCCTCAATAGTCGATTGAAATTTAATCAATCTAAACTTAGTCTAATAGATGGGAAGGAAGGCGCAGAACAAGAAGTTGAAAAACTAAAGGGGGCTATTCAAAAGGTATTTTGTTCATTAATTTCATTAATTTTATTTTCAAATTTTTATTTTCCTTATCTTTAATATTACTATTTTAGGATGAAGAAGATATTGTACAACAACAAAAACGGAAATTGTTTGTACGGTACTGTCTCTATACTGAACTTACGTTATTCCATAAAAGTTCTGCGTTTATTTCGCTTTTATACCAGAATTTTGTCAATGATCAAATCAAATATTCACAACAACTTTACGAAAATTGGAAATCATTGAGTCCGAAGGTATATGATATGCCTATTGAAACTAATGGATTTGGTTAACAATAATTTATTGGTCGTGAAAAATGAAAGATGTAGTTACTTTTATATGAAATTTGTTGTTTCATGTATTTAAATATGTTACGATGTTAAATATTTAGGTATTAAGAGTTTGAATTCATAAATATTTTGTGTACTTTGTTATAGACATTTACCATATTTATTGAAGTTTTTTTTTTAAAAAAAAAAAATTTCATTACTTTATCTTATATTAATTTCACATGATTTTTAATTCTGTGACTTTTATTTTTACTCACGTGACTTGTTAAAGTTTCTAAAATCTTATGGACAATTGGCAAGAGACATTTTTAAATAATATTAATAATAGGCCCCTATTTTGTGTAAAATTTTCAAACATATGACCGATTTTACTAATTAATTTGGTCATCCCACTTTTATAGTCGTGAGATGATTATAATGTAGATAAACATCTACTAGCTAAATATCAGCTGTGACGAAATAATTGGATTTAGTTATGCATCGTAATTATCATAATTACTAAATACGTATTAGGATTTTTTAATGCAGATGACAATGGCTCAGATTAATCAACATGCCTTGCTTATCCTTGAAACAAAATGGTATAATTTATAAATTTCACGGTTACCCTACACAAACAATTCTTTCTGTGTACACAAACTGGGGATCCACTGTCCTAATGTCTTGTTTATAATAACTGATTAGAATGCAAAAGGATTAAAATATTCAGTGGCTGTATGTCTAATACGTCACGGATTTGACAATTTAGATGACGTTTAAATCGCACAATATAATTGTGTTTAAGTTGCTATTTAAAAATATTATCGGTGGATCCTATTGAACAGATGATGATCATATGAATAAATACTATATTGAAATATTGAATGCCGTTTTTTTTTTTAAAAAAAAAAAAAAATTTACAAATATATTGATCTAACGCCTGACCTGCCAAAAAAACTACAGGCAAAAACGATACTAACACAATTTTTTTTACACCAGTAATTTATTGTCGTATTTTTTGACAGCAATTATACAAAACATTGCGAGAAGAATATTTTTATATGGCGGACCATCATCCCGAAAATAATGGAGATACATCACTTCACGAAGAAATCATTCAATACCAAAATGGAAATGGCGGAGTTCATGTAGAAAACAACATTGATTCAGGTTACAGAATGCATTATAATGAGTTGTACCCTCACCATGAATCTCAATACAGTCCAAATACTTACTTGCCGTCAAGTGAGATTGTGGACCTTTCCAAGCACGATCGCGAAACTGTCATTGAAGAAAGTCCAAACCAAAGATATGCTAAGGTAAGTTCATTTTATTATTTTATGTTTAATTATATATTTTACTTTAATTTAAATATTCGCACCTTGAATCATGACTTCTAATCTAAATAATTTCTATCATTATGATATTTCATTTAGTTAAATACAGTTTTAGGAAAGGGTGCTTATAAAGTTGTATATAAAGCTATAGATCGTGAGGAAGGTTATGAAGTCGCGTGGAACTGCTTTCAAGTAAGTCGCGCCCACCAACGAGTAAATCGCGCTTCAGATTACACTTGATTCTTTGTTCGCTTAATGATATTAAATATCTGTAGACTACCAAAGCAGAGTTCAATGAATTAAGCCAAGAAATTAAAATATTAAAGCAAGTTCGACATCCTAATATTATTAATTTTCATGATTGTTGGTACAAAGATGCAGAATTTATTTTTGTTACAGAATTAATGACCTCAGGGACGTTACGGGAGTATGTTTTAATTTAATGAGAGATAGAATTAACGGGAAGTTTAATTATTATCAGAAAAAAAAAAAAAAAATACTTTTATATTCTTTTTTTTTTTTTGATAAAAATTACCATTATGCTTTTAATTATATGTGTACTCACCTATTTAGGTATATTCGAAAACTCTCGTTGCCGAATATGAAAATAGTTAAACGATGGTCTCGTCAAATACTTAAAGGGTTGATATATCTTCATTCACATAATCCACCAATTATTCATCGCGATATCAAGTGTGATAACATCTTCATCAATGGCGCTCACGGCGAAGTAAAAATTGGTGACATGGGAACCGCCAAGATGAAGTTGGGAAAAAAGTATACCGTCATCGGTATGCAGTAACATAATCCCAGCTGGGTTTGCTATCGTGGTTTTACATATATTGGTACCCGATACCTCCTCACTCTGCGATCTAAATGATTGATGCGAATTATTGTTCGCAAATTATAAATTAAAATGTAGGAACTCCCGAGTTCATGGCACCCGAAATGTACGAAGAAAAAGGTTATAACGAGAAGGTCGATATCTATGCGTTTGGTATGTGTCTTCTAGAAATGGTTACTGGCGAATATCCTTACGGAGAATGTAAGAATGCCGCACAGATATATAAAAAAGTCTCTCAGGTAAAATAATCAAATAATCATAAAACCTTTAGTTTATTTTAATTTACAAATATTCATTTGCAAAAAAAATATATGTAATTTATTTTATCAAAAGGCTATAAAACCGGAAAGCTTAAAAAAAGTACAAGATCCTAAGATCCTCGATTTGATAAATAATTGTCTTGCACCTGAAAATGAAAGGTTGAAAATAGTTTTCCAAAGAATTATAGTTTAATATTTTTCTTTATTGAATATTTACTCAATCGTATGATTAACACTAGTTATTATCCATTTGAAACATTAAAACGCTAAAGGTATACTGCACAACAAATAATGGATCATCCTTTCCTTACTGTCGAGCCGGAAGTAGTGTTAATGACAGCAGACGAGACAAAAACTCAATTAACTTTGCAGGTCGTCTTTAAAGGCATGGATAAGTTATCGGTGAAATTCGAATTTAACGTGGAACGAGACACGGCAGAGGAAGTAGTGAACGAAATGGTAAAGAAGTTATACATATTATAGTGTTTGTTTGATAAAATTTTCTTCTTTATAGATTAAAAGAATTGTTAAATTTTCAATATAGATAGAGGAACAGGTTCTTCAAGACAATTATCAACAATTAATTACTCATGAAATAAATCGTATTTTACGGGAAATTAATAAACTAACAAATGAAGCTGACCCAAATAAAGAAGAGCATAAAACTTCATGGCCAAGTCAACCTGGCACACCACCATTCGTCGGAATGTCCCCGCATTTAACTCCCCATAAATCTTCTCATGGTCCGTCTCCTACACCTATTAATTTAGATCGTGATAGCCCTAATGGGACTATGGCACATACATCGTCATATCCTGCACAATCACAGCCAGTTTTGCCGAATGAGTCACCACGAAAGAATTCAATTTCTGGTTCAGGACCAGAATGGATACAAGATTATGATGATGCGCTTCCCGTCAAAGGTTTGTTTTATTTATTAGTATCCTTATGTTTATTTTATTATTCACGATTATGGTTTCTATAGAATATCCTGATGAAACTCCAATTGAACAATTTGTTCGCGATACTGCTCTTGCGATCAATCGAGACACAGAAAAAGCAAACGATTGGTCGAAGAAACTAAAAAATCAAGACATTATGACTGTAGGCGATTTACGTGCACTGATGGATGAAGATTGGGGACAAATTGGACTCACAGTTTTTGCTTTACGTGCTCTTAAGAATGCCTTACATGGTAAGACATTACGCAGCCTTCCTAGGACAAATAGTGCAGCAAGTATAAGCACAAATGGTGGAGAGGAAACCCTACAGGAATGATTCACTTTGCCTTCATATGTAGGCAAATAGTGTATGATTTTTGTATTCTTTGGTTAAATATACACCATATGTTTCTACTTTTGTATCTCATATTAGGTTTTTTTCATTTCTTTTTTCTCTTTCTGACAGTAGCTAAATCAAAAAGCTAAATGAAAAAAACACAAGAAACTTACATGTATTCTTTGTTTTCGGTTACCGACGATTTCATCATCACAAATCTCTATCATATACTATCTATCTACTTTTATTTCGACATCTTACCGCTCAAATCTCATAACAATCCCGTTTATATGTCATCTTGGTTTCTATACGCTCTATCTGATTAAATATAAACATTAATTTCGAACTCATAATTCATATCCATAATTGCCGATTTGTATGAACAGTACTATATATATTATTTTTTTCGCCTCTATACTTATTACGTATACTAGAAAAATTTGAGTTGACGTATTGGATAATTTATTTATAATGTTTCTTAACGGGGCGACATACATTTTTTTCTGTTTAGTTTCTTTTTTTTTAAAAAAAATATATATATATATTATTTTTGTTCAATGTATTGATTTTCTTTTATTGATGACAAACAGTACGCTTTAAAAAAAAATACATGCACACACATATATATTGGTTTCTGTTTGTTTACAAACAAAAAAAAAATTACTTTTTTTGACTAGAATCTCGATGCCACTATAACTCAGATTTTGCTAATCACAAAACAAAAAAATAATAAAATTTCGGAAATTTTCAGAAATTTTCGGGATATCTGGCTGGAAAAATGAGAGAGATATGGCTTTTAGTGATAAACCTTGCAGTAACACAGATATATTTTATCCAATTATATTTCGAGATCTTAAAATATAATTCCTTTTTTTTTTTTTTTTGCTCAGTAATATATTGTTCTTTGTTGAGAAGAACGAACGTTAACGATGTTTAGAAATGCTACGCGCGTTGCTACGCCCCTGGCGACAACACTAGTCCGCCGGACTTTTCCTGTTACTGTATGTTTTTTTAATATTTATTAAAAGAAAAAAATTTCTTTGTCTGAATTTGAAAGGGATAAAATATTCATTAACTTTGATAGAACGACATTATCGAAATTTGTTTTTAAAAAAATATGTGTGTATGTGTATATATTACATACATATGTTAAAAAAGCTTAATGTATCGAAATACCAAGACTTTATTAATTTAATTCCTGCTTTATAAATAATAAATTTGATAATTTCAATTAATAAGAGAATTTTTTCAATTGATCAATTTCTTCTTTTTTTTATATAGTATTATTATTATTTATTTTTCAAGAATTAAAAAAATTAAATTTATTAAATTAATTAAAAAAAAAATAGGTTCGCGCTGCAAACAAAGGCGCATTCAGTATTCCATCTTGTAATTTTGCAACAGCAGCTAAACCTAGTAGGTATTTAAATATATCTAGTAAAATTATGATTGGTCAAGTCGGCCTAATTATAGATTTCTAAGAATACTTTTTTTTATTTGAAACAAGAAATAAATTAAATTGTTATTTTTTTCATCAAAAAATTAAGCCACTTCCGAAGTTTCCTCTGTTTTGGAATCACGCATCCTTGGTGTATCTTCCAGTGCAGAAATTCAAGAAACTGGTCGTGTATTATCAATCGGTGATGGTATTGCTCGTGTATACGGACTTAAAAACGTCCAAGCGGAAGAAATGGTGGAATTCTCTAGCGGTCTTAAGGCATGTCTATAATTATGGTGTTTACGTCATATAAGGGATTTTAATCATATGGCATATATTTATTTCTTTATTGGAAAATTAGGGTATGGCTCTCAATCTGGAACCGGATAACGTTGGTATTGTCGTATTTGGTAACGACAGGTTGATTAAGGAAGGCGATACTGTAAAGCGTACTCGTCAAATTGTGGACGTACCGGTTGGCCCTGAATTGTTAGGTCGTGTAGTTGATGCTTTGGGTAATCCAATCGACGGTAAAGGTCCTATAGCAGCAAAATTACGAAGTCGTGTCCAAGTTAAAGCTCCTGGTATTCTTCCTCGTCGTTCCGTACATGAGCCTATGCAGACTGGTATAAAATCAGTTGATGCTATGGTACCAATTGGACGTGGACAACGTGAATTGATTATCGGAGATCGTCAAACTGGAAAAACTGCTGTTGCTCTTGATACAATTCTTAATCAAAAAAAATGGAACGATGGCAATGATGAGAGCAAAAAATTATATTGCGTTTATGTTGCTGTAGGTCAAAAACGTTCGACTGTTGCCCAATTGGTACAAACCTTAGAAGAAAATGGTAAATTTGAAATTTTTTAATAGAAAGGTTAAAATTTAAATTTCTAAATTTCGCATATTTAAATATGTACGTTTTTAGATGCCTTGAAATATTCTATTATTGTAGCAGCTACGGCTTCCGAAGCTGCACCACTTCAATACTTAGCACCATTCTCTGGGTGTGCTATGGGTGAATGGTTCCGTGATAATGGAAAACATAGTTTAATTATTTATGATGATTTGTCAAAACAAGCTGTTGCATACCGACAATTGTCATTGTTGCTACGTCGTCCACCAGGTCGTGAAGCTTATCCTGGTGATGTATTTTACCTTCACTCTAGATTATTAGAACGTGCTGCCAAAATGAATGAACAAAATGGTGCTGGTTCTTTAACTGCATTACCAATTATTGAAACTCAAGGTGGTGATGTGTCAGCTTATATTCCCACCAATGTAATTTCTATAACTGACGGTCAAATTTTCTTGGAGGCTGAACTTTTCTTTAAAGGGTAACTTTGAAGTATTTAATATGTTTAGCTTGTTAGAATTGAATTGTGGATTTAATTTTTATAAATAATATCTTTTAGTATACGTCCGGCCATTAACGTCGGTATATCCGTAAGTATTGATTTTAGTTTATATATTGCAAAATTATATAATTAAAATTATTATTTAATTATAAATATCCAGGTAAGCAGAGTAGGTAGTTCTGCCCAAACCAAAGCTATGAAACAAGTCGCCGGATCCCTTAAACTTTACTTAGCACAATATCGTGAAGTCGCTGCTGTATGTATAATACAAAAATGCCATATTTTATTATTGTTATTTATGAAAAATCACGTTAATTTTTCTATCGATTAGTTTGCACAATTCGGTTCAGATTTGGATGCTTCAACGCGTTTCTTGTTGAATCGTGGAGAACGATTGGTTGAACTTTTAAAGGTTTTTAATGAATTTTACTAATAAAAAGCATTTTTTTAAAAATAACTAAATTGAATACTAAATTTATTCTTTTTTTGTGTAGCAACCTCAATATAGACCAATGTCAACCGAACATCAAGTTCCTCTTGTCTTTGCTGGTGTTCACGGATTTTTGGATAAAATAGATAGTAAACGTGTAACTGAATTTGAATCTTCACTCATTCCATATTTGACGTCTAATCACTCTGATGTATTGGAGACAATTAAAAAAGAGGGTGTAATCTCTGATGCAACTGATAAGAAACTGCGGGAAATTTTAACAGAGTTCTTAAAATCTTTTTAATCATCATTAAATCAAGGGGAGAAAAATTTCAGAAAAATTACAATAAAAAAAAAAAAGACGAATTCAAAACAATTGTTATTTAAATATATACATCAAACAAGACTTTTTTTAAAGATTTTTTTTATAATAAAATAATTATTCCTTCAAAATTTCAACACTTATTGGTTATGCTATTAATTTTACGTATACTGCATCTTCGACCAAGACTAATAGACTATGTAGAATTTAGGAAAGAAATTTTTTAAAGCTCACTGCGTCAAGAAACTATTGGGGAATTGTCGTCTGTCATCTAACGTAATAACCATTAGTGATTAGTCTATTGTTAAAAATATGAATCATGTGATTTTCCTGCTAAACTGTTTTATCCGTTTAGAATATTTAGGTTCATAGGAAACTATGATGACGACTTATCATTGAGATTAACGTTTCAGCAATATAATTCTGGCCTACATTATATTATTTTTTTTTTCGTGTTTCAATTAAAATCATGTGAACCAATCAAAATCATGACTTATCAGTGTTATACAATTATAGTTACAATTATACAGAACCATTAATTTTTCCGGTAAAATTTCAACTAATAGTAAAAAAGTGAAAAAACGCAATATAATATTTTTTCATTTCTTTCTTTTATTTATAAATCATGCCTTTAAACTACATTAATATTTGTAAGGCCCTTTACGATTATACGGCTCAAACCGATGATGAGCTTACTTTTCATGAAGACGATGTTCTTTATATACTAGAAAATGACGACGAAGATTGGTGGAAAGCAAAATTAAAGATCTCAAACGCTGAAGAAGCCGAAAACTCGATCGGGGTAGTACCTCGCAATTATATACAGGAGGTATGTCTTTAAGATATGGCTTGATGCGTCGTTGGCATCAGATCTTTAACCCACTACTTGCGATCTTCACAATTAGGCGGAATGTACTGCTGTTTTAAAAGCCCTTTGGGATTATGAGGCTGTTTCAGAAGAGGAATTATCTTTCAAAGAGGACGATATATTAAATCTATATGAAGAAGATGAGGATGGTTGGTATTTGGTTAAATTTAACAATGTATTTGGTATGATTCCGCCAAATTATGTTGAAAAGGTAAAGCCATTCAATAAAATTTTTTTTTTTTTTTTTTGATTGTTTTCTTTAAAAGAGTAATTCTTTTATTATAACATTACATAGGTATCTATGGATTCTGTTGAGCAGGATGTACAAGAAGAGAATTATGTAGATGAAGATAATTCTGAAAACCAGACAAATCAACCTAAAACAGTATCATTATTTGACGCATTATCAGTATGTATAATAAATCGTTTATGATTTCTGATTTATCTATTCATCGACAACCTTCTCATTCCGTTATAGAGCGCATCCGATCAAAATAATACGTACGTGGATCCACTAAAATTATATGCAGTAAAAGCTGCTCGCCCAAAAGCTGGATCATCAGCAATCGAAAGCAAGACTTGGTCTGTTACGGTAAATTTTAATTGGCTTTAGATATTGAAATCGGTTTAAAATTTTATTGAAATTTGAATAAAAATTCCTTCTTTTTAGGAAGTTGTAGGAGATAAAAAGAAACAAAAGAAAAAAGGTGCTTTGGTCATTGGTAATGGAAAAGTCATTTTTGCTAGTGAATCTGATAAGGTAATGCCTAATTTAATTTTATTTCCGAAATTATTTAATTAATTAATCTAAGATTATAATTACATGTTAGGCGCCAGTACGTCAGTGGGAAATTAATGATATTAAAGAAATTAAAAAAGACAAAAAAAATATTTCATTCACATTTGGAGGTTCTAAAGGAGGAACGATTGATTTTCATGCAAATAAAAATATTATTACAGAAATTTATCAAAAAGCCGAGGATTGTCGTGCTAGTTTAGAAATTCCTACAGTTAAGGTGGATAATTCTTCAATTAGATCGAGTATAGCTAGTTCTTTACCCATGTCTTCACGTTCGTCATCAACCCATAAATCAATAGAGTCTGAAGAGTCTCAATATGAAGAAGATGAACAGTATGAAGAACATGATAATGGGTCAAATCTTGTTCTTGAGGAGGAAGAGGGGGAAGAAGAGCTTGAGTTACCTTCCCCTAAATTTGGTGTAGCATTATATGATTTTAATGCACAAGGAGATGATGAAGTTTCAATACGTGAAGGTGATGAATTATGGGTTATTGATGATGTTAGCAGTAAAGATTGGTGGAAAATTAAAAAAGACGATGAAGAAGGGGTTGTACCTGCTTCTTTTATTGAAGTATGCAATTGATTTGTTTCTGATTGTTAGATAATTTAAATTAAAATATTAAGATAACTAATATTTAAAAAATTAGTTACGTAGTGAGGAAGATAACGAAGCCGAGAAAGCTGCGCAAGCCGCCGCCGCCGACGCCGCCGAAGCAGAACGCCAGCGGCTCGAAGAGGAAGAATTTATTAAACAAGAAGAAGAAAAAAGACGTCAACGTGAAGAAGAAAACCGTAAGCAACGGGAAGCAGAAAAACGTGCTCAAGAGGAGAAAAAACGAAATGCAGTTGCCCAATCACAACCACCGCCACCGCCACCCCCTCCCCCAGTTTTATCAAGTATGATACCTATTAATGTTTATTTATTAAGCTTCACTACAATTAATTATTTTGTACCTCTTAAATTCTCAGGTCGACCAACTCGGGCAAATCCTTCTCTAGGTATATATTGTTTTATGGCTTTCCATTATTATTATTATAATCATGAGTAAAAAATTTAATCGTTTATCCATTATCCGTTAAAAGTGCCTCCTCTTATTGTTATTATTTCAATTTTCACTATATTTATTAAATTCTTTTTTTTTTCTCTTTTTTTATTCAGAAGAAGCAGCTGTAAAGAAAATTCAGACTCCTGCGAATCGCGCATTGCCTGAAAGGCCTGCACAGGCACAGTCTAAATCAAGTATGGTTTAATTTTTTTGTTTCCATTTATTACAATTTCATGTTTTAAATTTTTTAATTATTAGAACCAATTCCGTCAAATACAAGAACCTGGACTGATCGAACGGGTTCTTTTAGAGTAGAAGCAGAATTTTTACAATTAGTTGATGGCAAAGTGCATCTTCATAAGCTTAATGGTGTTAAGATTGCAGTACCTGTTGATAAAATGAGTAAAGAAGATCTTGCTTATCTTGAAGAAATAACAGGAGAGAAAGTATATGACAAAAATGATGATACTCCTCTAGCAGCTATTGCTGCTGCATATAAAGGCAAGGAGAGATTAGCAAACAATTATGCAATCGATTATAATTGGTATGACTTCTTTCTTAGTGCCGATGTCTCACATGAGGATGCATTTGAATATGCTAGAATGTTTATTGCAGAGAAAATGGATGAAACTACTATACCTGAACTCAATCGTGATGTTATGAAAGGACTTGGCATCAAGGAAGGAGATATCATCAGGATTAAGAAATATATAGATCAAAAGTTTAACTTAGGAAAAAAGAGAACCGTTAGTTTTGGCTCAACAAGCGTCATTCCTGATGACATTGATAAACAATCAAGAAATAAACAAAGTGCAAGGGACACTCAGGTTTGAAGAAATGTTTTTTTTGTTTGTTTGTTTTTCCGATTAATGAATTGACTATTTATATTTACATATAGTCGGAAGATGCCAAAAAGGCACAACAACTTTCGGAATTTGATCTTAAAATGCAAATGAAACGCGATGAGCAATTTGCTAGGGAACTTCAAGAGGAGGAAAACAGAATAGCTCGCAGTGAAGGTCGTCAAATCCCTAAAGTTGCTGATTTATATGGTAATTTAGATTCAATTATACAAAAGGAAGAGAAAAAGACACCTCCAACAACGCCACCACAACTTTTTTCTAATAATGGTATGCTAAAAAACAATACAAAGAAAGCCCGTCCCCAACCTGCAAAGGCAGCATCAATTCAGATTGACGCTAAAACTCTTGCTAATGCTAAGGACTCATTTGATGATGCTTTTAAATCATCATCAACTACATCTGAAAATAAATTTGATGATGATGCATGGGTTCCAAAAGACTTAACACCCCCCTTAGTACCTGCAGCAAAAGCACCAACAGTAAAAGCGCCAACACCACCACCTCCACCACCGCCACCACCACCCCCTCCAACATATTCCGTTCCACAAACTACACCTTCTATTCCTATTCGTCCTTCTAATTTATCCTCCGCTAATCTATCTCCAAATAGTTCAGCTCTCACTGTAAATCAAAATCAAATATCACCACGCTTGCCTCCATTAAGTCAATTTACGAGTTCCAGCCCAAATACATCTGGACAATTTAATATGAATTCTTGGAATTCAACTGCTTCAAATTCAAATATGAATATTCAATCATCCCAGCCAACTCCTCCACCAATACCCCCTCCGCTTCCACAACAATCTGTTATTGTTCCCTTAAACAGTACACTTCATCCACCTTTAGTTCCTACAAAATCTAATAATAACATGAATAATACAATGAACATTCAAAGGTCGAATTCTACAGGTAGTTTCCAAGGGATGGAATCAGGGAATTTACCGGGATCAGGTGGCAACTTTAACTCCTCTATGAGTACTTGGAGTTCTACAAGTAAGTTAAATCCATCATTACTTTATACAATACTTTAAATACTGAAGTATTTTTTTTTTTTTAGACTTACCGTCAAATTCGACATCAGGGGTCAATTTGCCCAATCAATTTAATTCAAACACAAATCAATTACGACCACAATCCTCATTCAATAACAATTCAACTCAATTACAACAATTTCAATTACAACAAACAACAAATCAATTTCAGCAACTTCAATTACAACAAACAGCAAATCAATTTCAGCAACTTCAATTACAACCATCTAATCAACCACAGTTTCAATCACAACAGCTTCAATCACATCTTCAATCACAACAGCTTCAATCACAACAGCTTCAATCACAACAGCTTCAATCACAACAGCTTCAATCACATCAGCTTCAATCACAACAGCTTCAATCACAACAGCTTCAATCACAACAGTTTCAATTACAGCAATCAAAATATGATCCTCAGAATGTATTTGCTTCTATGAAAGCTGGTAAAATCGGACCAATTGCACCAACAAGTAATTTAGGGGCTAACGGTAAATATATTATTTAAATAATGAGTTCCTTTGAAACTTTAAATACTTTAATGTTATACATATTATTTCATTTACAGCTTCATCAGATAGATATTCTGTTTTAAAACAGGTGGATCCTAATGCTCCGAGCATCTTTAACCACCCAAATTCTCAGATAAACTCATCAAGTAATTGAAACATTATTTATTGTTCTATGTCTTTTAATAAATTTATTCATTAACATCGAATTTGTTTAGGTGGAATGGGTTTTGGACAAAATCCAGGTGGATATATGAATGCAAATTGGAATCAAAATGTAATGGGTACTTCTCAACAGACTTCTAGTTTTGGAGTAAATGGCATTCCTGGATTTGGCTTTGGTGGCCAACCGAATCAAATGGAATTAAATCCACAAGGAATTAATCCAAATCCAGGTTTAAACAATAACTTTGGACTCAATAATCAAGGATTTAAACCCAATCCGGGTTTCAATAATCAGCAAAATCCTGGAGGATTTAATAAACAGGTAATGTAATGAATCATTTGGTGTACGTTGAGTTTAACCGGCAGGATAACAAATTATTAAATTATTCGTTTTTTTTAACAGTGGTAAATGTTAGTGTTAATACTAAGCAACGGACATTTTCACTATTATAATAGGATTGTTTAGAAACGTGAAAATCAATTCCATAACTCTTTTTAATGCAGATTTATTTATTTTTTTTATTCACATTATTATAATTTTTGATGTACTGCGGGTTAATTTCACCTAGTAAAATTTGTCACCGTGTGTCACGGCGATAATTATGATAATTAGAAATTTTTTATATTAATTACTTACTATTCGTTATTTATTATTTTTAAAGACATTGTTTATATAATTTTTTTTATTTTGACTTGTAAAATTAGAAACAAATTGATTCAATAAATTATTAATACATGTAAACATGACATATTTTCGTAATCTTAACAAGGAAAGAATTTTTATTATTAATAAATAATTGTATGTTCAGAAAAATATATGTATTTACTATTTACTAATTATGATTCAATGTAATTTTCTTCCCAATAATATATATAATATATTAATTCTGTATTATATCACACTGTATATACTAGACATTATTCTAAAAATTAATAAAAAATAAAAAAATAAAACAATTGATTTCATAAATAACACTGAATTTTTGATCATTGTGTTGTTGATTTCTTATGAGCATGTGATTTATAACGCTTCAGACGCTTTTTAAAAGATTGAAAAATCTAATTTGGAATATTTATACATTAGCAACATTATCATAAGCAGAGTTATGTACTCTTTGAGCACGTCCTGAAGGATCCTCCGGACAACCTTCATGGAGTAAAGAAAAATAAGTATAATTCGTTCAATGAAAACCATAGTGTTCCAAAAAAAAAAACTCACCCCAATCTCTTCTTGGAATCCATCGTTCAACACTATCAATACATGCTTCCTGAGGAAACCAACTTTCAAACTGTTCTCTATACCAATAAGCTTCTTTAGTAGTTGGTGTATCTTTAGGCCAACGTTCAGCAGCATTAGCAAATAGTTCATCAGTCACATGCTGCTCAGCAGCATCTTTAAGAGAATCAATCCAACCATATCCTACTCCATCAGAGAATTGTTCTTTTTGACGCCAAAGAATTGAGTCAGGAAGATAACGTACGCCTCCAGTTGTTGATACATCAAAAGCCTTCCTGAGAATATACTATACAAAAGAAATCATGTTTAAATATGTAATTTTATATTATACATAAATATTCAATTCAGGATTTACCTTCTCCATTCTTCCTTCTCTAAATACTTTTTCTTCGGGATCAATGGCCATAGCCACATTAAGGAATGTTCCATCTAAGAATGGTACACGAGCTTCAAGACCCCACGCCATTGTAGATTTGTTTGCTCGTAAACAATCAGAAGTATGAAGTTTCTTTACACGCGTGACCGTTTCCTTATGAAAATCTGCAGCAGATGGTGCAGCATGGAAATATAAATAACCTATAATACAAATAATATTTAATAAATTTGTTTTGATTAAAGTAAATAAAGATTATGCAAAGTTATATATAAGTACCTCCAAGGATTTCATCGCTTCCTTCACCACTTAAAACCATTTTGACACCCATGGCTTTAATCTTTCTTGAGAGTAAGTACATCGGAGTACTTGCCCTAACTGTTGTTACATCGTATGTTTCCAAATGATGAATAATATCATGAACTGCATCAAGACCTTCTTGAATTGTAAAGGTATATTCATGATGTATGGTGTTTAAAAATTCCGCAACTGAGCGCGCAGCAACTAAATCAGGCGACCCAGGAAGCCCAATGGAGAAAGAGTGAAGCCCATTGACTCCTACAAACATCCATTTCTTAACATTATAATTGTGATAAAATTTAAAGAGAAATAGAACATTTTGTCAAAGAATTCTTACCATTATTTCCGATATGACGTTCATCTGAATCTTCTTGATATCCATTTTGGGTAGCAGCTAATTTTGCAGCTTCTCTTGTTGCAATAGAAGCAATTAAGCTAGAATCCAAGCCACCACTTAACAAAACACCATAGGGTACATCACTCATTAATCTCTTACGGACAGCTTTTTCCAATGATTCTCTTAGAACAGTATAATTGATGGGATTTTTTGGTATTATTTCTCCATCCCACCACGGCGGCTTATAATATCTTGTTGTTTCACCTGTCAAACTATCATAAATATGACCAGGTGGAAACGAGATAATTTTATCACAGACCTCATTAAGCGCTTTCAATTCTGATGCAAAATAGACAGTATTCGGTGATGACGACGACCAACCCTGGTAAAGAGTAGTAATACCAATTGGATCACGTGCGGCGATGAAACGATTTCTAGTCGTATCCAAGAGAACGAACGAGTACATACCATCAAGGTGATTTACAACATCTTTCCCTATCTCAGAATACTTTTTTTTTTTAAAAAAAAAAAAGACCATTCCGGTCGAAGTGAAATCGATTAACATATATATATATGTTAATTTGTATCCTTTAGAATGAATAGAACACTCACCAAATGAAGAATAACTTCACAATCCGATTGGGTTTTGAAAGTAACACCAGATCTGAGTTGCTTTCTCAAAGCCCTGTGATTATAAATTTCGCCATTGACGGCGAGGATAATTGATTCATCCTCATTGGTAAGAGGTTGAGCCCCAGAATCTGCAATAACGTTTAACGTTAATTAATTGACGATAAATTTTTTTTAAAAAAAAATTAATTAACTTACCAACACCAACAATGGCTAAACGTTCATGACATAAAATATTATTGCCCGAGATTTTACAACCACTCCAATCGGGACCTCGATGTCTCAATCTAAATAAAAAAAAATATATATCAATTAATTTTTCATGATTAAAAATAGATAAAAGTTTTTAAAAGAAATAAAATTACTGTTTGGAAAGTAGTAAAGCTCGTCGACGAAAAGCATGAATATCATCCGGATAATTGAAAACTGCAAAAATACCGCACATGTTTCTTGAAGAATTTAAATTAAAACTAAAAGGTTTTGAAAACGAGGACTTTTTTTTTTATATTTGCATTTATAGATCCTAAATTTTTTTTTGTAACGAATAAAAAACAGGTTTAAAATCCTGTTATCTTTTGTTTTCTCTAACTTCACGGCTCGGGCTATTGATAAGTACGTCATCGGTGTTTTGGATTGAAATCTTATCTCCATTGTAAAGAACAATTAGATCAATTCTATTCGTTGTTATACGTAATTTGCAGATAAAAAAGATAAAGATGGTCATAAGGCAAGATAACAAATATTTACGTTAGGTTTAATTAATTTATCTTTCTCCTTGTTTTTTTCAAGGGAACTTTTGATGCAGTTTCACTGGTTCTTTTTCTTCTTCGTAACAGGTTGATCTGTTTCTTACGATGCATGAATTATGTGTGCTCCTAGCTTGTTTATAAAAAGAAACCTTGCTGTCCATAATTGCTCATAATTTAGGCCGATTAATTAGATAACTACTGTGTGACGAGCTTGACTCGTGGACTATATGAAATTTTATAGTTCATTGAAAATTCTTTTTTTTTAAGGGAAAGTCCCCTGAAACGTAAATAATGTATGACGCAAGAATAAGTATTTTGGCTTCTTAAGGCAAGCAAACAATGAAAATAATTGAATCTCATCAATCATCAAATAAAACTTGAGAAATTACTTTTTTTGATTTATCTTATCAAATTATTAAAATTATTCGGGAAAATCCGAACCGATTCTATTATCATATTATCAATAACGTAATGACGGTTACAACAGTATCTATATAAATATGTAATTAGTGGACCTTATCTATAGTTTTTAATAACCTAATTTAAAAGCTCTAACCTTCTTGATTATTACCCGAGTCTTCTCTTTAGTATTTTATTCGTTCACCGAAATTACCTTATTAACTTAGACTAAAAACAAAACTAATCGTGACATTTATTTGTTTGATTAGATAAGATTAGATTTTTTTTTTTTATTTCCAAAATAGTTAAAAGTGATTACAAAAAAAATAATTTGGACAAAAAATATTACGTAATATCCTTATCTCAATGTCTCACGGATTCCTTGAATGGCAAAGTTTATAAATACAATTAGTGATAAAGATACGATTAAAAGGTTAATTTGTCAGGTATAAATCCCGAAAAAAATATCCTTTCTATGTAATGGTTTAACAATAATTTATTTGCATAAAAAACCTCTAGACTAATATTATGATAAGACGCAAAACGTATCCTTTACGCAGATTTCAAGATTTTAGCTGTATCCACATTTAGTAAGTTACTTCCCAATTCCTTTTCCTTTGGATCAATTGAGGATCCATCAAGCCATTCAATATTCGGACATCGACGAAAAACGTCATATCTGTAAAAACATCTTTTAACAAACCACTGATCTTCTAGATTTTGTTTAAAGTCTTCATCCCGACGATCCCATTCCATTTCTTCTTCTGGGTCACGATGCATAGCATAAGAATTTTGGTGAACCAACGATGAGGCAACAGCCGGGATAGTTGGATAAAAATTGCTTGAAAACGGATTATTTCTATGAAGTTTTTTTAAAAATTAGGTAAATGTCATAAATTCATTTTAAACAATTGTGAAATTTTTGGATTCTACCTCGTATCCAAATATTTTAATTTAGGCAAAGTTTTTAACACCTCAGAAAAGGCCATATAATCATATATACGATTGCCTTCTAAAAACAATCGCCTTAATCGTTTCATTTTACGAAGAGACGTAAGATCCCGCAATTCGTTATAGCTTAATATTAACACGATTATGCTGGGACAAACGTGATTTAATTTATGAGGCAATTCTTTGATTTGTGCAGCTGCAAGTTCAAGATATTCTAGCTTGTAAAAATCGATTATAGGTTCTAAAGTTTTTATCGGATTTCCTAGAAGTTTAATGTAATATAAAGTCAGAAATGACTTAATACAAGAACAAAATTCTATAAATAACTTACCAGACAAGTAAATATGTTTAAAATCACGTAAATGTTTTAAGGATAAATACCTGTATAAGATAAGCGATTAAATAACAGAGGAACAGTAACCATTGTTGATAGTTAAAAATATAAAAGTTTCGCTTACATTAGTCCACCTTTCTGATCTCGTGCAGAAAAAGTTTCCAAAAACGCTAGAGTTTCGAAATGTTTAATTGCCTTCAGACGATTTTCATCTACCCATAATAATCTTAAACTAGGAAACGACGAAACATCCAGTTCTGATAATTTATTATAACATACACGAAGACATGTAAGCTGCGGCATATTTGTTGTGACACTAAAAGAACGTAGAAGATTATGATCTAAATAAAGATAAAATATTAATTCTATTTCATTCTTTGGCATAAATAATTATTCACTTTACAATAATTATTAACCTAAATTTAGTGCCTTTAATGTTATTAGTCTTTCAACATTTTCTATTAATTCTATTTTATTTTCAGATAAGTCAAGTAATTCCAGTCGACGCCTAATAATGAAATATTTACAATATTTAGAATCAACATCAAACACATATCTTAGTAACTTTTATTTCACTTAACAAGTCGCACGATTCAAAATCCACAGATTTGAGTTTGTTTTTCCTCAAACTTAATTTCACTAATCCTGGTACACGTAACACGTTATAACAGCATGCAATTAAATTATCATCAGCAAACACTTCACGTAAATGTTCAAGACGATGAAGGTCTTTTGAATTTGTATTAATTAAATAAAGATTTTGTTAACTTATATCCTTAGTGTTCCTGATATATTAAAAGTATAACTTATCGCCACTACCTGTTAATGTCTCGATCCGATTTTGTGATATATCCAAGTATTCCAAATTAGGTAAATGTGCAAAACTCGTTAGACTCGTTAGTCTAGAAGGCACGTAAAAATTATTAGGAATCAAATCTATGGATTTTTAGTATATAAATCACTCGCCTATTTCCTCTGACTTGTAAAGTGGTCAACGACGCAGGTGTACCCGTTAAATAACGCAACAAGTTATTATTCCTGAAATAAAAGGACAGGTATAGGATATTATACATATCTTATTTATTTCTTAAAATATACCATAAAAGGATACAAATTTAATTCTTTTAATTTAGGCAGAAGTTCACTCAAATGATTTAACGACTCTATACTTTTTGTACTTAAATCGATTTTTCTCATTTCTTTCCAATGGGATTGATTTGATTCCATCTCAGAAATAAGTTTAGTTAACGTGTCGTGTGTCACACGAAAAGAGTAATTACTATTCGTTGTACCCGGAGTACAAATAGATCGTTCTGAATCCATTACTGGTGTAGTTGTTAAAGTTTTAACTCTTTGATTGACTGGCGTATAATAAATTTTTTGTTCCGAATTTTCACCTAATTCTTCATTACTAGTTATATCTGGAGAAATTATATGAACCTTTTTCTTCTTTTTAACCTGCGTAGTAGCGATAATTTGTGTGGTCTCATTTACGTTCTGAAAAATTGGTGACTCTTGTTCTAATTTCAAACCATCTGCATTTTTTTTTTCATTTTGTCTCGCGACTAAAAGAAACTTAACATCATTATCTTCCATCAAAACTTCATGTTTCACTTCAGCTGAAATCGGTATCGGATTCTCGTTTAATATTAATCCTGAGTTTACTTTATCACAAGATCCTAAAGGATGAACGTGATTTTGATATTCGTTTTCATTTTCAATAAAAATCTTGTCTCCTTGACATGACTCTTGTCTATAATCAATACTCATATCACTATTAGAAAGAGACTCAATGTCCTTGTCTGGTTCTTTTTCGTTCAAGTAGATCTCGCTTTCAACTTGAACTTGAATCGATTTGTTCTCGTTTTCGATCGTTTTAGAATTGCCATTGTATTCTTTTATTATATCTTCAGAAGAATCTTCACTATGATAACTTTCATCAGAATAACTTTTCAGATATTCGTCCAAAATGACGTCGACATTACGCTTTTCTTCAATGATAAAACTTGTTTGAACAGCAAAGTCGTGTGTTTCTATCCGACCATTACCAACTTGGACTGCTTTGTCAACAAATTTTTTTATTGATACATGTTGCCTACGAACCATTATATCATCTAAGCCATAAAAACCTCGTTTTATTGAAGGAGTTATGGCATCATCTAACTCCGACATATTTCCTCTAGAGTTATTTTCGTTATTATTGTTAACAAAAGGCGTATTTTTCGAAATTAAAATATTCGTGTCTACGATAAAATATCAATCGCTAGTTATAGTTAAGTAAAAAAGCTTAAGGCGAAAAAAAAAGAAAACATACTTTCTTCCTCAACGATTTTTATAGCTAACTGTTCATATTTAGAACAACTTGATCCTACTTTTTTATCTTCTGCTAGATTTTTGACACCGGTATCAGAAAGCAAGTTTTCCTGATCACTACCTGCAAATTCCTCACAAGAGTTCTCGTCTTCACAAGATATTGGGTACATTGATGTATCTTCGATTATCATATAATCGTGTTTTGGTGGTAACCTAGGAGGTTCACTCCTAAAACTCCAAAGTTTAGACAGGACGTGCATAGCTTCACGAAACGGCGGCAACGATACTCGAGTGATTTTATCCATTTTAATTACGTAAATAATTCTCGACGCGTCGAATTTGATTGGGTGTCACGACTGTTAGGTGCTGAACTATGTTTCCCGTCACGTGATTTTTGACTTTGTGGACGATGATTTTCTGCGGAGCATCCTTTATCCTTATCCTGGGCCTCCAGATGCTTATCCTGGACCAGCAAATCTAATTGGATGAATGTCTGTGTAATATTTGTCTTTAGAAGCGTTTTTAAAAAAGTTGCGAAATGCCTTTTTTAAAGGCATTTAATACTACCGTTTTAAAGTAATATGTTATTTAAAACTTGTATTTTGGTATGCATTTTATTAAACTTTATTAATAATTAAGTAAAATAGCATATATAACTTTATAAAAAAGGTCTTTACGTTATTTTTACTGTTATTATTTAACATTAATATCAAAACAAAAGTACAAAGTAGTACTATTATTAGTAGCTTTAAAAGTAATGTTATAAATGTGTAATTTACAACCTTTTTTGAACAATTTGCTTAACCCAAAACTTAAAAAAAAAAAAAAAATACTTGATTTCCAGAATAAATATCAATATATCATAAAACTCTTCAAAAAGAAAATAAAAAACATTTAGTATAATTAAAATATACAAACTGAAATGAAATATAATACTAAGTACTAACATACCACAAAAGGAATAGAGAGTGAGAGATATGTAATAAAAGTGCCGATTAGCCAATCAAAAGTTGCCTGGTCTAGAATAAGCAACTGGCCTTTTCTGCGGCAACTCTGTTTACTTTCATGACATATCTCATATTAATAGATTAGTTCGTTCTATTTAATTTCTTTTTTTTATTTATTTTTCTTCCCTAGCCTTTATACCTTTGTGTTTTGACTTTTCGACACCAGGGTGGCGCTGTCGTTTGGCGGTTTTGTTTAAGTTTTGATTTGAATTACTTTTGACTTACGTATAGTTTGTTCTTGTAATTTGTAGCGTGAACGTGTTAAAAATAAAAATTCATGAGTTACAGATCAGCCAATCAGATCTCGCCTTTGATGCAGGAGAATACTTGGCCGCACGTGTATTTTTCTTTTAGAAAAAAAGGTAAACCTTTAAGCAGTTAACATTTATAGGAGGAGTACACAAGTTTAAAAATAAATTGATAAGCGTATACATTGTAAAAACGATAAGCATACATGACTAAAAACATGGAAAAACATCGGCAAGTGGGATCACCAGTTGAATAAAAATTTGATATCCATCAAAATCTGACCAGGCGTTCACGCTAGTGTCACGCTTGAGTAAAATTTGGCACAGTAATTTTATTGGCTCGCTTTAAAACTTTAGCTTTTACATAATCTCGAAATAGTTGACGCAGAAAAAGACATACAATATATCCCTCCAACCCCATCAAAAAGTTTAAAGATCTTTATTGCCCTTTCCTTCCTTTTTCTAAGATTAGCCTCTGAAATTTTGTTCTGATCCGGAAAGTACCCACGAATTTTATCATTAACTAGAGAATTGGACGTATCTTCACTATATGTTTTTTTATTGTGGTTAAACCATAACATATACACTTTCCCAAAATAATAATATGCATGGACCAGGTTTTTTTATCATCTTCAGCAATGCTGAATCAACATTGATGATCCTGTCATTAATTACCTACCGGAAGAGCTTTTCTGTGGAATTGGAGCGGACAATTCCTTGATAAACTTTTTCAAAATAGGCGAATCTTCTCTTCTAACTGGTTTCTTTGCCTTCTTCTTGGGTGTAGATGAGTTGGCGTCTGTATCTTCGTTGGTTCGTTTTATACTGCTGTATCAGGTTGTTCTTCGCCATCAACATCCATTCTACTTCCTCTTCCAGTTCCATATCAGTTGATGGGCATATAGGACAGTTTTCGTGGATTATAAATGCAATTGTAATGCCATGATATGCTTGCAGGTTAAATATACGAGTGGATTCGAGGGAGCTTGGGAAAATATCAAAGAAAACCCCGTTCATAGTCGGTTAGCTATCTAGGAATGGGTTATTTTTAGCAAATAAATCACATACCTGATACCTTTTCATCCCGGAAGTTTTTATTTTCTAGGGAGCATTTAGCGCATCCCAAATTACTTTTGACTTGTTGAGTTGCTGTATCCTCGATCCTGTTTGCCAATTAAAAATTTAGGATCATGGTGTCTGCAACCCTGTGTTGAGCGAAACTTACTCTTGAAGATGCTAAGAAAATTAAGAAATTGTTAATGTCTCTCGGAAAAGTACAGTATATTAACAATCATTTTTATTATGGTGTTTGCATTAGTGGTAATTCATGGTATGTAATGTAAAATATCATGGTAAATGGTAAACAAATCTGATTAGCAGAAAAAATAATGTAAACCAATCTTTATTATAAGTTCATTTTCTTCTTACTTTTTTTTTAAAAAAAAAAAATTACATTTTCAACTAAATCAACAATCATTTAATTAAAGAAACTGTTCGTATCGATTAAAAATGTCTCATGAAAAAATAAATTCACGCGAAAGATCCAGATTTTTATTTAAAATTACATTATTTATTATAATAGTAATAATAATTTTATGTTATTATCATTAGTTCTGTTAGTAAAGTAAATATCAAGAAAATTTGTATACAAATTATGAGCTTGAAAATACGCCAATGCTCTAAACCAATTATCACGGATATGGCGTAATACAATATAATGATCGTCAGGTAGAACGAAAGCATATAGACCGTTTTCTTTTGGAACAATATCGAAAATATTAACCGGAGGATGCAATCTATTTTCTCCTATTCGTAATCTTCCCTTGTCGGACCATTTTCCGAATACCATTTTCCTGAATATACCTTTTCCCGAATCCATTTTTCTGAATGCCTATTTCCAGAAATTGATCATTTCCTGAAACTCCATTTTACCGAATGCCAATTTCCCGAATCTCAATTTCTGGAATTATATGAAACAACCAATTTCCCGAATTCTTTTATCCTGAATTATTTTATCCCAAACTCCAATATCATTGTGTATAATTTTACATCATGAATTAGAATTATTAATTTTATAAACTCAACCTTTATTTTATTTAGTATACTAAAATAAATAATGCAAAAGCGAACATATTTTATTATTCAGTCAAAACATCTGTTTGAAATTTGTACCTGTACTAACTCTTTTTCTCCTTAAATGCAAAATAATTATATTTACTTGAATATTAGAATTAAGGATATTTGAATTCGGGATATTTGAATTCGGGATATTGGGATTTAGGGTTCAGGAAATTAGACTTCAGGAAATGGGATTCGGGAA
Organism: Oehlia diaphana; assembly: GCA_003833135.1. Classification (NCBI taxonomy): domain Eukaryota; kingdom Fungi; phylum Glomeromycota; class Glomeromycetes; order Glomerales; family Glomeraceae; genus Oehlia; species Oehlia diaphana. The sequence goes on along the minus strand of QZLH01000310.1, from coordinate 78,891 downwards.
AT